>JABAKD010000018.1:5634361-5716861 GCA_012845835.1 Undaria pinnatifida
CCATCGCTGAGCTAGGTGGAAATCTCGGAAGAATTAAAGGTGTCGCTGGTCCTTGCCAGGTTCCACGTACGAACTCTCAAGCCAGCAAGGCGATAACTGTACCCATGGAGAAAGTAGAGTGACAGATATCCGACTCGATGCCGCAATAATGAGCCTCGACCGTCGATCATCCACGCAGTGATCGCACATCAAGAAGGATGAAGAGCCTCAACGAACAACATTCCAATAGGTTCTGAGCCTCGACGTTTGATCTACTTCTCAGTGACTGCACATCACCAACTTTCACACTCCTTATCACCTGTGATGTGTGAGACATCCCACGGTGGGGGTTGCACTTGTTGAGCCTAAAAAAGGTATACCTGGCCGGTTGAGCTCCTCCTGACGTGAGGAATTACCGGTTAGTCTAATAATTTTACGAGTATTATTCGTTTTTGGATTAGAGCATAGAAACTTGGTCGAGTTGTGCGAACGGATGCCTCCGGAACCATTTTTCGGGTGCGATGTTGAGCTCCTCATGCTAGGAGGTCAGGGACTTTCTGATGCACCCCCACCGTGGGATGGCTCGCTTTGTTCTCGAAAAGAAAAACAAGATACAACCCAAAACGTGAAATCTTATTGGAACGGCGGTCCGCCGCGCTGTGGTCAATTCAGCGTTCTGTGCCCTTTCACTACCGGCGCCGTGCTTCCCACGTGGAAGCCTATAGATGACCACACACGCCACGTTAGGAACCCCACTACGTCATGACAGTGAGTCTGATTCTGTAGTTGGTGCGGGTCTTTGTCTTGTCAGAAGTGGAGAAATGCCCGGTGCGTCCGCGGCCCATGTAGTCTATCGTTTGTCAAAGTTGCTACGTAATTGCATACTGCCACAGCAGTCGCGACGCCAGTTATAGGCATTTTCACGGTCGCATTTCGGGGTGGTAGACGTAGATGAAATCGCCCAAGGATTCGGCTCGTGCCTTCGTGTGCATACAGGAAGGGAAGGTATTCAAAGGTGGTGGGCTTTGGTTTTATGTCATCCGACGAGCCTGCAATCGCTGGAGACGTGCAGCCTCAAAAACGCGATATGTGTACATAAAACACGGCGATGTAGTGTGGTAGCGCTAGAGTCACAGAAATATCGTTTTTTTCTAAAAATATTACGTTTATACGTACAGGCACTGATCATCGCTACAGCAGAAAAAAATAACTTGGCCGCAGTATTAGAAAGGGAAAACCCAACGACCTGGAACCACACTTTCAAACGTCAACGACACTTCCTGTCGCGGTGCTTACAGGTCACCAACACTGCTGCCGCTTTGCCACTATGTAGTGAGAGCACCAAATACCCCATCGCAAGGTGGTGCGTTTTATGACTAGCTGAGACGCCGGAGAATTAGTGGAACTGCGAAACATCGTACACAAAATTGTGCTGTGGTAGAGGTGGTTCCAGATCTGTATTTTGCCATAGTTTTGCCCCAACTGTTGTTGTTTTCTGTAGGCAAAGCCACACACGTGCCATGAAACAACCTCCACGCTACCGTCAACAACTAGCGCGTACCGATCACGTCTTTCTCACATAAGAATGATGACCGTGCGTGCGCTACTAACAGCTTGTATCTCTGAGGAAATTCGAACCAAACGATGGATTCAAAAAGCTGTGGGGATGATAAATCACTCCTACGCGCGACATACAGAAAATGAGGAAGGTGAGGAGAGGCGAGAACAAGGAAGTACACCTGTGACCACGGCTTGTCGGGGGAAAAATTGGTCTTCGTAATCGTACTTTCCAGCCCGCCCCGAAAAAAACTATACTAACACAGCCATACGTCGTTCACGTTCACGGGACGAACCAGTTAAACTCAGAAAGGAAAAATTTTGGAGGTGGAGTAGAGGTCAACACCATCGGAGCTTCAGCAGGGTACACCGACATCACACCGACAACCTGCCCCCGAACGCCACTCTGTTCCAATACATAAGGGCCGTACGGTCATTCTGAAATTTATGTCCGGGTCCTCACGTTTGGGACCTTACGCGACTGTCTGGCACCCAAAGACAGGATTCCGTATTGGTTGACCTAGGAGACAGGATTTTTTATTTTAAATGCAGGGGATGGCTGATACATTCCCGGATTAAAGAAGGTAGTTTAAGGACCATCTCTTGCTTGGCACATTTTGTGGCTGTTTGGCACCAGTATACAGGATTTTTAAGTTGGCCAAACAACCTGGGGACAGGAAAAGAATCCCGGACGCCACATAAGATTATGGACGGATTAATCTCCATTTTTCCTCGCTCGGCTGTTTATCAATTTGACTCACGCGGTTAATAGAGGGGCAACTTCAAACGGCGATCACGTGTTAAAAAAAAGAAAGTTCGAGCTTTTTAATTGGCTTCTTGGTTCGGAAAGGACCATGCGAGTCCAGCGCAGAAAACGGGTTTATGGTAAATCGATCGAAAACAAAATCAATGGAGACAGTCGCAAGACGAGCTCCGTTTGCTCTTGCTTGGGTAGACGAAAATGCAGCTTGGCATGAGTCATTCTACGGTAGCCCCCCCAACCTTTGTTTAACGAAACTGCCTGTTTTGAAACCAGCCCACGTCCGTACCTCCTGAAATACGGTGCCCTTTGCCACCCCGACGCCATCGGTCGATAGTTCTTCGCAAACAAGAAAATGTGTGAAGATACAACTTTCATAGCATCCTTCCTCGTGTCGAGCAGCCACGAAACGTTCGTTAAAGAATATCGCTGGTTTTGGGGGGGGCTATCGTAGAATCAGTCGCATACTGTTTTTTCTGGCGTTTGTTGCCTTTTTCGAGCTCGCTAGCCCACGGCCGACACACAAAAACAAAGTCGGAGGCATTTTTTTTCATTTTCTTGCCAAGGCATATTGATGCAAATGCCCGAACGGTCCTTATATTAAAAGGAGATGCTATTAATATAACTGTCATTTTGTTATCGTTATCCTTTTGTTCATTTCAATACGACCCCACCCCACCCCGCACCACGCTATACGACCCTGCACCACACCACCCCACGCCACGCCACGCCACACAACCCCACGCTACACGACACCACACGACACCACCCTATACTACTCGGCATCACGCCACACTTCAACAACCTACACCACTCGGCACCACACCACCCGGTGCCACATGACACCCCACCCTATACCGGTGCGCATTACACCACCCGACCCCACCCCACACGACACGGCACCAAACCATGTCACACCATACCACAACATAACACGGTAAATCTGTCGTATATCACGAAAGAAACATCGAGGACAGGACTTAACTCCTCTCGAAAATTCACACACTTTTTTCAGGTACACATCTGCTTGAAATTACTGCAGAACAATGCCTGTAGCAGTATAATCGCTGTTTCATCCAGGACAGTGTTTGCCTTAGCACATAGGGTTATCAACCCAGCTACAGTAGTCACTACAGTAGTAGTGTATCGGTCCCTCTATACTGCCGTATATAAGGGCTAGCCGGAAATACCAGCACTACTCTGCATACTGCCACTACTGGTCGTTCCCATCGGTGCCAAACAGTTCCGCAAGCACTATAGCGGCAACCTGTACAACTCAATCGGCCCTATTGAGGAATCACCAATGTATGAGCTTGATGTGGGACAGTGCTTGATCGAACCAGCAAAGGGGTTTATTGACCAGCTACTTGTTAGATTAGAGTGTGTGTTGTCTGCATGAAATAAAAAACGTCATTTCTACCCAACGAAATCCTCAGCACACCCAGTGGCTGTCCTGATTATTCGTGCTATGGCACAAACAATCAAAAGAAGAAGAAAAAAATGGGAAGCAAAAAAGGAAAAGCAAACAGGGAAAGGTTCCTGGAATAGATGAGAGCAAAAACGAGCGGAAACAAGAGGAAACAACAAAAACCCTGGCTGCCGCCGTGGATATCCTGTTTCTCATATGACGCGCAGGCTGTAGGAGACTCTAGTGTATCATTACCAACGCGAACAAGAATGGAAAGAAAGAAAAAAAAAGGAAAGAAAGAAAAGAAAGAAAGAAAGAAAAGAAAGAAAGAACAGAAAAGAAAGAAAGAAAAAAGAAAAAGAAAGAAAAGAAAAAGAAAGAAAGGAATAAGAAAGAAAAGAAAGAAAGAAAGAGAGAAGAAAGAAGAAAGAGAAGAAAGAAGAGATAAGAAAGAAGAGAGAGAAAGAAAGAAAGAAAGAAAGAAAGAAAGAAAGAGAAAGAAAGAAAGAAAAGAAAGAAAGAAAGAAAGAAAGAAAGAAAGAAAGAAGAAAGAAAGAAAGAAAGAAAGAAAGAAGAAAGAAAGAAAGAAGAAGAAAGAAAGAAAGAAAGAAAGAAAGAAAGAAAGAAAGAAAGAAAGAAAGAAGAAAGAAGAAGAAAGAAAGAAAGAAAGAAAGAAAGAAAGAAAGAAAGAAGAAAGAAAGAAGAAAGAAAGAAAGAAAGAAAGAAAGAAAGAAAGAAAGAAAGAAGAAAGAAAGAAGAAAGAAAGAAAGAAAGAAAGAAAGAAAAGAAAGAAAGAAAGAGAAAGAAAGAAAGAAAGAAAGAAAGAAAGAAAGAAAGAAAGAAAGAAAGAAAGAAAGAAAGAAAGAAAGAAAGAAAGAAAGAAGAAAGAAAAGAAAGAAAGAAAGAAAGAAAGAAAGAAAGAAAGAAAGAAGAAGAAAGAAAAGAAAGAAAGAAAGAAAGAAAGAAAGAAAGAAAGAAAGAAAGAAAGAAAAAGAAAGAAAGAAAGAAAGAAAAGAAAGAAAAGAAAGAAAGAAAGAAAGAAAGAAAGAAAGAAAGAAGAAAGAAGAAAGAAAGAAAGAAAGAAAGAAAGAAAGAAAGAAAGAAAGAAAGAAAGAAAGAAAGAAAAGTGGCCAAGCTAAACCAAACTAATCGTAAGTGCCACTATTTGCAGTGCAGTCTTGGTCCTTTGTTAGTGCGGTGCCATGCCAGATGACAATAACCGCTCTAAACTGGGACCCCACACTCTCACGGGACATTGGAGTACTCTCTATTAGTAAGACAAGGTCGTGACAAGATATTTCCACCACACCAAACTCGGGCCCGCACTAAAGGGTACCGCACCAACGCGGGACCACTTCTGTATACTAATGGCTAAAGGGCATTCAATATCTAACCCAGCCACTCATTGTTGTTCATTCCCCACACGACCCGCGCTCCCAGGCGGACCTCTATCCCGTTCTGGACAACGTGGACCTCGTAGCCATCGTCCGTCGGCCGCTGCCAAGGCAGATGGTTCATCCAGTCGAACGCAAACCGTCCTGACTTGGAAAGAACGTTGGTCCCGTCCACCGTCACTTTCTGCAAACCAAATAAGGTGGTGCGGTGAAGATCGGAGAAAAGGGAGATGGAGCAAGGGAGGAGGCTGTGTCGATCAGATTTTAACGGAACATTTTGCCGGGGTTGACTGTATGTCACTTTCTGCAAACCAAATAAGGTGGTGCGGTGAAGATCGGAGAAAAGGGAGATGGAGCAAGGGAGGAGGCTGTGTCGATCAGATTTTAACGGAACATTTTGCCGGGGTTGACTGTATGTCGTGCCGGGCAGGGAGGTGGTGTTGTAGTTATCTTTTTGTTCTCCACAAGGGCAGCTTACGGGATACTGCTTACACCATAGCATACGCGTGAGGGGTGATTTTCCGTTGAGCCTACGACTGATGTTGTGACCGTCTGACGTTTGGTTGTGTGCGCTTGGACGAAGAAGCCCGCCTGTTCCTTGAAGGTCGGCGAGAAGGGAGGACTCTTGCGTTCCGAGGATGGGAGGTCGGCGGTGTGGCCGGGGGTCGACGGATCCCTTCGCTTCGGCAAGTTCTTCACGACACCCGAAGAGGAGAGCGGCGCCGCTCTCCTCTTCGGGTGTCGTGAAGAACTTGCCGAAGCGAAGGGATCCGTCGACCCCCGGCCACACCGCCGACCTCCCATCCTCGGACCGCAAGAGTCCTCCCTTCTCGCCGACCTCCAAGAAACAGGCCGGCTTCCTCGTCCTAGAGTTCTTGGGGCAAGAAACAGATTGCTCGGGGGGGGGCTGGGAGCAGGGCGAGAGGGGTCGAGCTCGGAGCTGGCCGCGACGGGACGGCGTTGCTGGCCTCGGCCTTGGCCTTGATGTCGTGGAGCACGTGGGCGGCGCGGTTGTAACCCTTGTACCCAAATGTGAGCTCGGGGGAGGTAGCGTGTTCGCGCGAGGCCTCGCGGGCGGCGTTGATTCCAACGTTTTCCACGGGGTTCTCCTTCTTCTTGGAGCTGCCCTTCCCGGCCTGTTGCTCCTTGAGCAGTTTCTCGAGGAACGGGCTGAGCTTGATGGTGAACTCCGGTTCGTCGCGAGCCTGGTACACACCAAGCACACGCAACAAATTGGCGTTCACAAGAACACGACGGTGGGAGAGGTGCAGGTATAATTTGGCCTTACAACCACACCACCGTGGACAATGACGTCAGAGGAGTCAGGAGAAGGTAGGTTTAGAGCTCCAACACTACCAGTAAAAATAGGGTGTTTGAACGATGCCAAACTTGGTCAGGGCAGAAAATAATTTCACTGTAGTATTGAAAGCGACGCACGTCATAATCCAACGCACGGAAAATTAAGCTAGAAGTGCCGTTTTGGGCCATGTGTGCCATTTTTTGGTGGCTTGTGCTGACCATGGGTTTTGACCTTCGTCGATTCCTCGGTTCCAACATTATTTTTACGTGCTTTTCTACCCAAACCGAATTAGGTACCAGGTATCTCGCCAACACTCTACTAGATATCGCAGCAACTATCTTATTCCATCGCCGTCCGTAGCAGAGGCCTAACCTGCCGGTTCCTGGCATATTCGGCAATGGGTGGGGTGCAGAGCTAATGTGGATTTAATGTGACCAAAAAATTACCCACATAGCATAGTACAAGTACCAGCAAGCAGCTTCAAAACATGAGTACTGACTCGAAATTTATCGAACTCACACCTGACGTCCTGAAAATATATATACTTCTCAATATTAGAGTGACAGCGTATTAATTTGGAACCGTGGGTTCGTGTCCCGCAGAGTCTATATTTCTTTGGGAGGGGAGTAGCTGACTTTAATTCTCGAATGCTGTATTGAGAGTAACATATAGAAGAGTAATCATATTCTGTGTTCGTACTCTTCCCGATATTAAAGCCGGGGGGAGAAAAAACAAAATAAACCGCCTACCATACATATGATAGAGCAGTATAGTGGAAACTACAGTAATAAATTAATAAAATAGGTGTGATGTTTGACCTAGCTCAAAATTCCCTACCTAAAGTATAAATACCAACACTTACTTACCATTATATTAGACAAGAAATTGGACACCTCCCAATAAAAACTCACCCATATACGTAGTATATGACAAGTACCAACAACGCAGCTTGCAAATATGAGTATTGACCTGAAATTCGTCGAACTCACGGCTGACGTCCTTGAAATTTTTTCAAAAAGTATGAGATGACGAGGGTTGTGGTTCAGATGAAAAAAATGACGTTTAAAAAATGAATGTGCAAACAAAATATTGCCGGTATGATATCAATAGCCGACCACGGGTAGATTGTAGACATAATTTGGCGTTTCAAAAGGCTGCCATGGGTGGGGTGGGGTACATATATCATTCTGCGCTACAAAAATGAATACCACCACTACCACCAATGCCGCAACCACCTGTACCACAGCAGCAAACACGGTCACCAGGAACTTGCTTTCATCGTCACGTCCCATCGTGAAAAACGAAACGCTGTACTTTTCTACCGCCCCGTCCCGTCGGCAGCTGTTATTCCTATTGTCCTATCCCGTTCCGTCTGTCCCTCCCGTCCACCCTCCCCCCCCCCGCTCATGTTCCCGTCTCGTCTTCATTTACGTCTCTAAACAAGTCAAACAGCCCGGAATCCGTCTCGATTACAGTAGTTGCCCCTCTATAGCGCCGGTATGTGCACTAGAGAGGGAAGTACCGGCACTACAGCGGAATCCGGCACTAATCTGCATGCTACCACTACTGGTTGTTCCCACCGGTACCAAACAGTTCCGCAAGCACTATAGCGGGCATCCGGCTCTACTCAATCGGCACCATAGACCGACTACTACTATGTAACTGTATTTGTCACTGAAAAAGCCTTGAAAACAGGAATAATACCTGTTCGTTGGCGACAACGAGGGTGATCGCTGTGAAACGAGCCGGGTGATTGGAGGATGCATCGCCGCCGTCCTCCAAGTATTGGATTAGCCCTTCTTTGTCCCCCTGCATTAAATTAATATATTATGCGGTGCAGTCACACACAGGGCACGGGCAATATGCAAGTTAGCCTTGCGACTTCAAGGAAGGGGAAAACGTGTCGAAAAAAACGTGCCGATTGCGGCTTGGGCCACACGAAAAACTCCGAGCCTCACATGGATTTATTTTGCGGTGGAGTTGTCGTGCTCTGAGCGATTAAAGAGTATACGAGGTAAGTTTCCTGCAACATCACCCTGTCAGCCCAGGTACTAGCTAGCACTAAGGGGAGCCACCGACCTACTGCAGCTGCATCATTCATGAGGAAATACGCCCGCAACACGCGCGATCGGAGTATCACACACAACTTGCAAATATGAGTTTCGACGAAATCCTTAATCTGATCGTAGCTGGAGTGTACTATTAGACTAATAATACAAAAACAAATTTCTACAACGAAAACTTACGGGGCCGCCATCGGTGTAGGAAGGGGTCCAGCCAGTGACGTCGAACCGTAAAGCGCCGGAGTTCTCGAACAGAGGTAAACTCGAACCCTTCGAGGGAAAAATAACAGCAACAGTCATAACAGAAAAATCAAGCAGCAGCAGCAGTGGGGAAGCCGTGGAATTATGGCATCACTTGGTGTCGAATAAAAGTGGTAACATTGGGGTGGTATCAATTAGTATGTAGGGGGGTACTGTACTATTAATAACATGCGATCGTTGCGCCGTGTCCTGCTGTTCCTACTACCAGTGCTACTACTTCTATTACTTCTTTGGTTTGCTACATACTACTATGCAATCCGACGAATTGGCAGCAAAATCTCCACTATCGCCGCATCCACTCGTAACTCGTGAGCAGCTCAGACCAGCTACAAAAGGACACAATATATATACACGGGTGGGGGTGAACTTTCCAAAGTCCATGCAAATTCGATGCATTTACTATTGCTGCCATCAAGGGGGGAGATGACAAAGGCGAGTACCAAGCATTTGGTCTTTGAAGACAGCCTGGCGGATGCATTGAGAAAGTGCGACAACACGCTCAAGCGCTTTGGCTTGCGCGAAACGGCCACAGTAGGAGTTGCGGTGAACCGGCAATATGACACCTTTGCCAAAAACAATAACCTCGCAATATGCCAGCTACTACTACTAGTTCCTGATATTGTAGACTGTTTTTTTCCCTTTTTTTTTGCTTATCCCATGTAATATCTTCGACTTTTTTTCTCTCTCTGCTACCTGTCTAGCCGTAACTCAGACCTGGGGTCACGAAGCAGGCCCTTCGCCCGCCCTCCCTCCTCGCTACGGTATGCGCCTCGTTTTTTATACCGACAAGAGTTCAACACTTTCTTCCGTCGTTGACTGCTACTGCTACTGCTACCTATTGCTCCTGCTATTGCTACTGCTACTATTAATACTACTGCTACTACTGCTACCGCTACTGCTACTGCTTCTGCTACTACTACTACTGCTACTACTACTGCTACTGCTACTGCTACTGCTGCTGCTGCTGCTACTACTACTACTACTGCTACTAATACTACTACTACTACTTCTGGTACTACTACTACTACTACTGCTACAGTAGGTGGCCCTATATAGTGCGGGTATGTGTCACGAAAATTTACCCGCACTATACCGGGCACCCGCACTATATAAAAACCGGCCACTATAGAGGGGTCTATATTGTGCCAAACGATTTCACCCGCACAACATCGGACACCCGCACTATATGACCCGCACTATATAGGGCCACCTACTGTACTACTACTACCACTACTGCTACTACTACTGCTGCTATTGATACTGCTCCTACTACCGCTTCTGCTACCGCTACTGCTACCACCACTACTTCGATCGACGACTGTTTGTTGTTGTTGTAATTGAAGACAATAATAACTAATTTCTTGTTCGACAGGGATAGGGGATGTTGAAACCTATTTAACTCATACAAGTAACGATTCGAGACATTAACGAATTTCCATGTTTCAGCGAGACGATGAGACGATACTGTGGGCGGAATAATACGTGGCAAGCTATAAGGTCAGCGTAAGATAAAACGGTTTTGCATACAACATACTATACCTGTGTTTATTTATGCCTGTCGGCCTGCCATTTGTGCAATCAAGGGGAGGTGACCCCTTCTATATTATGTAGAGAGGGGGGATCTCAAAGCTGGAGTGCATTTTGATTTTCATTATAGATTGTAGAGGGGGGGTAAACTTAATTTATTCATAGTACTTCAAGACAAAACTATTTTCCATGTTCGAGTAAGACAATGGTGATAGTATATGAGGGGGGGGTGGAGCTTAATTAGTTTACACCTGATACCCTGGTACCACAGAGTTTTTCAAGACGTCAGTTGTTTTAGATGGTAGAGGGAGAGACGAAACAAGAAACCCTGGGCAGAGCAAATAATAAATACTATGGTAACAAATAAGAAAGCCTATCAAACTGTACACCTGCCTCTTCTAGCTGAGCGTTTTTGTAAACACGTGCTATCCATACATGTCACCGAGTAGCAGTTAGCAACAACTTTATCACATCACCGACAGAGAGCGTGTGCATGCCGAGAAGAACGGAAGAACACCTGTGGTATCAGCTAATATAGCGTGAACGAAAAACAACGAAAAACAACGAAATCATTTTTTCTCATAGTACTTACGTATGCCGGTTCATACATCCATGTAGCATAGTGTTAGTGGCTGCTGCATGTTATGCATCACGACGATGAAGTTTACGCCGAACATTTTCGCATGTCAAGTCTCGATTGTTCCAATGTATCGATACAAGTAGCCAGTCAGTGCTGGTGCATATATATATATTTATATATATATATATTTATATATATATATATATATATTTTTTTTTTTTTTTCCCAAAACCGTCAGATTTATCCCCTTGAAAGGATTCATAGCTGACACGCATATATTGCCCGCCCGTCCGCCCCCCCCCCCCCTTCCCCCCCCCCCCCTCCAACCCCGCTCGCTTTTGATCGAAACCAGGCCCCCACGTCCTTCAAAACTCCGCCCCCCCCCTCACCGTTATTCGACTTACAGGATTCACTTGATAAACGGATACATTTCCCTCCACAGCTGTCAGATTTTGTCCCCCTCAGAAACGGGTTTTATAGTTTCCGCGCAAAGACTGACTAACATCACCCTGTTGACCCTGATAGCTACACTGTAATTGTAAAGGGAGTCGCCGACCTATAGTTAAATGAGGACACACAACCCGTGATACGCGCGATCGGAGTATCACACACAGCTTGCAAATATGAGTTTCGACGAAATCTTCGATCTCACAGCTGGAGTGTATTTTCATTGTTTATAATAAATACCGGGAAAAACAAATTAACAATACGTACTCAACACGTATTTATCACTTTCAGAAAGTTCCGCCTCCTGCCTAAAGACAGAATATACACTCTTTCTTCTGTTGCCCATTCTACGACTAATAGTATTAATAGGACCTACCTTTTTTTTGTTCACACCATAATATATTATTTTATAAAAAATGAAAATACACTCCAGCTGTGAGATCGAAGATTTCGTCGAAACTCATCTTTGCAAGCTGTGTGTGATACTCCGATCGCGCGCATTACGAGTTGTGTGTCCTCATTAAGGATATAGGTCGGCGACTCCCCTTACAACTACAGTGTAACTATCAGGGTCAACAGCATGATTTTAGTCAGTCTGTGCGCGGAAGCTATAAAACCCGTTTCTGAGGGGGACAAAATCTGACAGCTGTGAAGGGAAATGTATCCTTTTATCAAGTGAATCTTGTAAGTCGAATAACCGGTGAGGGGGGAGTTTCGAAGGACGCGGGGGCCTGGTTTTGATCAAAAGCGAGCGGGTTTGGAGGGGGGGGGGGGGGGGGGGGAAGGGGGCAATTTGTGCATGTAAGCTATAAATCCTTTCGAGGGGATAAATCTGACGGATTTGGCACCAGTAAATTATTGGGGGCGGGGGGGGGGGGGGGGGGCGGGGGGGGCAGCTCAATATGTGCCTGGAAACTATACATTATTTTGAGGGGATAAATGTGACGGTTTTGGAAATAATACATCAGTTTATCATGTATATCCTGGGGTAATTCGTACAATCAGTGAGTAAAGAGAGAGTGGAGTGTTCGAGGGGGTGGGGTTGGGATGGGTTGGGGGGGGGGGTGGGGGGGGGTGGGGGCGGGGGGGGGGAGGAAGGGCTTTAGGTGAGGGGTTTGTTACCCGTGTGGTGCTAGGTCTAGGCGATGGTGCGGGTGATGGGGAAGAAGGGGGCGTTCGAGGCGGGGGGGGGGGGGGGGGGAACACAGCGGCATGGATGGCTCTCGAAAGATAATGAGGTGATATCCTGTGCGTGAAGTGTTTATTAATGTGGCGGATTTCGATATTTGGTGAGGCGTTTGAGTAAGGGAGAGCAAGAGGGGGAGAGGGGGGGGGGGGGGGGGAGATTTTTGAGGAGGTTTAGGTCACAAATGATATTCAAATACACTTCGGCTGTGAGATCAAAGATATGTAGCAGCTTGTTATACGCGTGGTGCTAGGTCTAGGCGAACGTGCAGGTGGTCGGAAAGACGGGGCGTTGGAGGGAGGGGGGGGGGGGATACGTCATGGATGGTCAGAAAGATAATGACGTGATATCAACTGCGTATAGGTATTTATTACTCAAGCCGATTTTGATTGTGAGTGGGGCGTTTGGACAAACTAGGCGGAAGGGGGGGGGAAATCGGGGGACGGAGGGGCGGGGGGGGAGGGTTGTTTTTTTTTATGAACAAGAGGGGTCAGTGGAGGGGGAGGGGAGGGGGGGCGGGGGCGGGGGGCGGGACATTTCAATATGTGCGCGGAAACTATAAATCCTCAAAGAGGACAAACCTGACGGTTGAAGCAATAAGACATCCCTTTATATCATCTGGCTTGTAATGTTTACTATTCTAGAAAGTTTGATGTTAGATGCAGCATGCAACCCAGTGTTTAAGTATAGTAAATAACGTGTTAAATCTTCATAATTTGTTGTTGTATGATACATCGATCATAGTATTTGAGGTATATACCAATTTGGTATAGACTATACCACACATATATATTTCAAAAATATATAATACTCTCCAGCTGCGAGATCGGAGTTTTGAATCGGGGGGGGGGGGGGAGATGTACTCAGTTTGTACATTGTCGTAGTCGTATGACCATAGACCCTCCCATCCCTGCTATGCCGGGACGGAGCACGTCGGGTTTTCACCAACCAGGCAGACACTGCTCGCACCAAGCGCGAAGCGTCGTGAGATGTTCGGCGAGTGGCATGAAGGGTGAACTGCATCGTTCCAAGAACCGCTCGTGAGACGGACTTCGGCACCTTGTGCCTTCTTTCTTACTCATGGATGACAGCGCCAATGCGTTACTATACTTTGTTTTCTGGTGTGGCAACTCGAGAGACAGCAATGAATGGGTATTATTGTGTAACTTCCTCGTGGATTCCTTACCATGTTCACACTACGTTGTGCGATCATTCCCCTTGTATGTGCGGAGTTAGGGTTCTCCACCCCGCACAATATGATCTAACTCGATAACCATCATGGTGACCACCAAAAAACAAACAAACAAACAAACAGTACCCTCCCTGGATGTCTATCTCACGCAGTGAATGGCATGTTCTACAGCGTCGTTGTCAACCAACGTCGACCCCAATATATATAGACTATATATAATGTTTTTCAGCATCGGTGCCAACCGAGGCCAACTTTTGTATATAGACTACCAGGTACCAGGTATATAGTTTGCATTTTAATACATATATTTGGGGGGAATTTTGTTGGGCGGGGGATTTCCAACAGTTTCAGGTCGCATAAATGTATAGTCTAGGAGCTTACCGTACGTACGGGTGGGTGGCTCTGGGTCTAGGCGATGGTGGGGGCGGCGGGGAAGGAGGGGGCCGGGGGGAAGTTAATTTGAACTTGAAGGCCATATACAATGGATGAACTGGAGCTACCGCATGGATGGCTCGAAAGGTAAAAAAGAAGAGGTGATATCGCCTGTCGGGTGTATACTTGTATCTGGTCTATCATATATAGACTAAACTACTAGTCTAATTACTATGTACGAGTGGGCACTTCGCACTTGGTGTGGCCACAATAAAGTTGATGCGCACGCCCCCGAGGATCCGTATGCTGTACGTGCATGCGCTTACAGAGTGCCGACGTTCTGATTAATATTTGAGGGCCGGTCGTTTCGGGCGCGCCAAAAGGCCTACTGAATCCTTCATAATATACTATACTATGGGGCATTAATTAGCAGGGGTGTGACCGACCTGTAAATGCAGCAGTAAGGAAATTTTTGGCCCTGCCATGCCAAACGCAAAAGGAATACGGGGGAGGGAAACAAGCAAGCTGTTGATACCACACCTTCATATATATATTTGCAAGGAAGGAGGGAAGACAATAAGAAAAAAACAGGGAAATAAGAAGGAGAAACAAAGTCAGAAAAAGAAACGCAGTTTGAATCCATTCAAGCAATGTCAACAATAAAAATAGTAGAAGAAACGCAGTTTGAATCTATTCAAGCAAGGTCAACAATAATAATAGTGTTACAGCATTGCCTTGGGCTCCTAGTCGTATTTTGGTAGTCTATGTAGTCTATAGCTGCTGCTGCAGAACCAACAACCTCGGAACAGAGATATACTACAGTAACAACAACAACAACAACAACGTATCATACCCCATCACGGGCCATGACGATGGCTTTGGCGGTGAGGGTGACGCTGGTCTCGTCGTGCACGATGAAGTGCACGTTGGTCGTGTTGATTTGGGCATGAGACCGAATGACGGTCGTGTCGTAGACATTAAACACCTTCAATAAAAATGACGATGATGCCGATGGTGATGATGACGATAATGATGACGGAAAACGCACGCAAGAGGGCCAGAGCGCGGGCGGTAATAAAAGGAGGTAAACCATTTTGCTTTTCTTCAAAAAACAAACGACAGAAGAAAGCAGCCAGAGAGTGCACTCGACAAAAGCTCAACCCAATTGGCTATGATATACACGAAAAATGAAAATCAGCCGCCAGCACTAACTAGCTCTCGTGTTACACCATTCCCGAGAGCTACGAAGTTGCAAACTGTAGGCAGTGGAGGTATAATACAACCAATGAGACAAAACGAAACCCACCCCAATCTGCCGCACTGGTTTGCTTTTCGTGCTGCAATCTGGCCGGAGTATGGTGTCATTTTCTCTATTATCGTGTACTCAGGACACCCCACAATGTGTTCCAGGCATGGATAGTACATAGATGGGTAGGATCAAAATCTAGACAATCTATTAATAGATCCTGCATACAGTGGCATATACCAGGTACATCTTTTGTCGTGTTATGATATTGTGCTGTGCAGGATCTGTGCAGTGCAGCTCCAACCAAGGAAATATTAAATATGTGCTCTGTGAGACAGAGATAATTGAGAACCACCGCAATTAATCGTGCTACGTAAATAAAGCAAGTGAAATGCTAGCGTACCGGGTATGAGAACACAACAATAAAACAAGCCAGACGAAAAAATGGAAAAAAAAAGGACTAAAAAAGACACGATGTACATGGAGCCATCAGGAGTTCTGAAGAATGTGATGCAAGACAGATGAGAAAGGCTGCAAGAAGAACAACACACGTGCTGAAGAAAAGGAACAGATGACTGTTGCACGGACGGAACACGGAGAATAGGAAGAAGATACCGGCGTAAGGCCGGCGGTGAGGGAAAATAAAAAATAAGGGAACAAAGGGGTGAACAAGGCAAGCAAAGAACAAAACAAGCAAGCAAGATAACACGTGTCATTGCCGCCGCTTTCGCGCTCCATCCATTGATTTTTCGCGCTCCATCCATTGAACTCAATTAAAACAAACAAAGCAAACACTACGAGTGACTGCAGAGTTCAGGGCTACAGGCTATTATAGTAGCACACGTACGTGTCACTGATGAGTCGAACCGGTACGTTGCCACACTTTCTACTGTTTCGTTCTGCATTCAGCGATAGCTGCTTATGTACGGCTGCCCCCTCCTGTGGGTCCTTAAAGGGGCCAGCCTCGCGAGGCTGTCGATCGTATCATGGTTGTTGATGGCGCTGGTTGTCTGTGTTGTTCTCGCACCAACTCATCGTCATTCTCTATCTACAGAGCACGCGACAGCACTAAGTATTTTGGCATTTCGAGAATTTTCAGGCTCGAGGCTTAGACTAGACGAAAAGACGAGCATGGCCTCTTTGTACTGAAAAGAGTGTACGACACGCGTTGCCTTACACAAGAACTCCAGCCTTGCCAGGAATAAGAGTTCCTTAGCTGGTGTCGCATGCCGTTATAGTCCGTGGTCACAAAGAGACGGGCTCCAACAACTCTGGGATGGAAGGATGTGTAGAGAAGAATCCCCCACTCAGAAAATTCATGGACTCTCCAGCAGTGCACAAGTGTTCTTGACCTTTACCAGGCATCAGTACACCATGCGAACTTGCTGTTTTCATGCTACTACCGTACGCCTCACCTCGTGTCCTATTTATTACTGCTGCTGCTTGCTTTGCACGGGTCTTTCTCCATGGAATTTTCGAATTTGCGTGTGGACGGAGGGCGTGAGTGGGTGGGTGGTGGTATTGTCTCGCCGCATAACACTGAAGGAAGCCGCCAGAACTCATGTGATACCGCCGTATTCCACCCCACTCGGTACGGAAATTCAAGGACCGGCCGTTTGGAATTCACAGTCATAGAACAACGGCACTAACACTCCCGGACATGTCTGGTGTATACCAGGTAGTGGACAACAGACAACTTTCGGAGTTGATTCTCGCCAAAGCCCAAGGGGGGTATGCACACAACGAGAGTATCGGCTCAGAGCAGATCTCGTCGAGGCCTTCAGGCACCCGCATTGCTTTGCGTGTGCAAATGTCCCGTTGTTGGGAAAGCCAGCTTCGAGTCTGTCCGAGGGAGTATGCTATCGTGCGCGCTATTCGTTATGCTCTATATGATAGCCCATGAGTAGCCTTCAACCTTTCCCGAGGGATCGTGCGATGCCCTTTGGGTTGGAGGGTGGCAAGAGAGGGGTCTAGGGTACAGCTGATTTTTTGCATCCCCAGACCCTTGGAAATAGACAGCTTTGGTCTGCGATACACGGTGTGCTACACTAGTGTTCTCCCGGCTGTTGCGTGACCTCCCACTCACCATGGGCGCGTGCACCGCGTAGTGCATTGGCCGCAAAAATGTGACCATCCCGCTCGTGACGATCTTGCCCTCTCCATCGAGGAAGTCGCCGCAGCTCGTTACCACCCCCGGGACAGCCAAGCGCAGAAGTTTCTGGGACAATGTACCGGGGGTGGTAACGAGCTGCGACGACTTCCTCGATGGAGAGGGCGAGATTGTCACGAGCGGGATGGTCACATTTTTGCGGCCAATGCACTACGCGGTGCACGCGCCCATGGTGAGTGGGAGGTCACGCAACAGCCGGGAGAACACTAGTGTAGCACACCGTGTATCGCAGACCAGAGCTGTCTATTTCCAAGGGTCTGGGGATGCAAAAAATCAGCTGAAACTTCTGCGCTTGGCGAGGACCTGGTTCTTCAGGAGGAGCAGAGCGGTCGCTCCGAGGACAAAGATATCCCGCGAGAAGGGAAACAACTTCATCTTTTCCTTCTGCGGTTGCCAGATTTGTTGCTGCTTTTGTCACTGCTTGTGGTGCGGTACCTCCCGCAAGGGCAGAGGAGAGAGCTCCCTTTGGGACAAGGTCAGAGCAGCTATGGGTGGCCTGTGGCGGGCAGTAGTGCCAAAGAGACCGACGGATAGCACCGAAAGGGTTGGGCTGCTGTGGTGCAGTGATCTCACGACATTGCAGAAATAGAGTTGCACAAGATCGAAAAACAAAGATCTGTGATTGGCTCCGAAAACGTCAAACGGTCGGGTTCCATCATAGCAATCTAGGCAATAATGTAAGGACTGATGGGGAGGGAGAGGAGGGGAGAGGGGGAGAGGGAGGGGAGAGGGAGGGGAGGGGAGGGAGGGGAGGGAGGGGAGGGAGGGGGAGAGGGGAGGGAGGGGAGGGAGGGAGGGGGGGGGGGGGGGGAGGAGAGGAGGGGAGGGGGGAGGGGGAGAGGGGGGGAGGGAGGGAGGGAGGAGGGGAGGGGAGGGGAGAGGGGGAGAGGAGGAGAGGGGGAGAGGGGGAGAGGGGGGGAGGGAGGGAGGGGGGGAGGGAGGGAGGGGGGGGAGGGAGGGAGGGAGGGAGGGAGGGAGGGAGGGAGGGAGGGAGGGAGGGAGGGAGGGAGGGAGGGAGGGAGGGAGGGAGGGAGGGAGGGAGGGAGGGAGGGAGGGAGGGAGGGAGGGAGGGAGGGAGGGAGGGAGGGAGGGAGGGAGGGAGGGAGGGAGGGAGGGAGGGAGGGAGGGAGGGAGGGAGGGAGGGAGGGAGGGAGGGAGGGAGGGAGGGAGGGAGGGAGGGAGGGAGGGAGGGAGGGAGGGAGGGAGGGAGGGAGGGAGGGAGGGAGGGAGGGAGGGAGGGAGGGAGGGAGGGAGGGAGGGAGGGAGGGAGGGAGGGAGGGAGGGAGGGAGGGAGGCAGGAAGGCAGGCAGGAAGGCAGGCAGGAAGGAAGGCAGGAAGGCAGGCAGGAAGGCAGGCAGGAAGGCAGGCAGGAAGGCAGGAAGGAAGGCAGGAAGGCAGGAAGGAAGGCAGGAAGGAAGGAAGGAAGGCAGGCAGGAAGGAAGGCAGGAAGGCAGGAAGGCAGGAAGGCAGGTGAAGGCAGGAAGGCAGGTGAAGGAAGGAAGGAAGGAAGGAAGGAAGGAAGGAAGGAAGGAAGGAAGGAAGGAAGGAAGGAAGGAAGGAAGGAAGGAAGGAAGGAAGGAAGGAAGGAAGGAAGGAAGGAAGGAAGGAAGGAAGGAAGGAAGGAAGGAAGGAAGGAAGGAAGGAAGGAAGGAAGGAAGGAAGGAAGAAAGGTGGCCAAGCTAAGCCAAAACAATCGTTCGTAGGCCATTTGTTTTGCAGTACAGTCGTGATCCCGTATCCGTGCAGTGCCGTGCAGATGGCAATAGCCACTATTACTTTGGACCCCACACTCCTACGGGACATTGTAGTACTCTCTATCAGTAAGACGAGGTTGTGGCAAGATATTTCTACCGCACTAAACTAGGGGCTCGCCCTGAAGGGTACCGCACTAACACGGGACCACTCCTGTGCATTTGAATCAAAAGGGCTATTAATAGTTTATCCAACCACCCGTTGTTGTTGATGCCCCATCCGAGCCGCTCTCCCAGGTGAATCTCTATGCCGCTGTTGGTGACATGGACCCCGTAGCCCTCATCCGTCGGCCGCTGCCATGGCAGGCGGTTGATGGCTACGAGGTACACGTTACTGACAGCGGCATAGAGATCTGCCTGGGATAGCGGTGCGTATGGGGCATCAACAACAACGAGTGGTCGGATTGACTATTGACGGTTCACCCATTCCAACGCATACCGTCCGGACATGGAAAGAAATACATTCCTGTTCACCGTCACTTTCTTCAAACCATATAAGGTAGCGCAGTGTAATTTGGAGAAAGGAGTAGATATCTCTGTTTCCCCAACTTACACCGCACAACCTTTTTGTTTTTGCAGAAAGTAACGGTAGACGGAACTATTGTTATTTCCAACTCGGGACGGTTTGCTAAGGACTGGATGAGCCGCCTACCGTGGCAGCGGCCGACAGATGAGGGTTACACATGTACAAGGTTTACTTCGCCGAGAGTTTAGGTGGCGTTGTCGTTGGACTGTCGTTGTGAACAAGGGCAGGTTACGGTATACTGCTAACACCCTAGCATACGCGTGACTGGTATATTTCTGTTGAGTCTGCGACTGCGGTTATTGTTGCTTGTCGGACGTTCGTTCGTGTGCGTGTAGCTGGCGTATTTCCCGATTGCCTTGTCGCTGACATGACATACATGCAATTTACTGCATGGACAGCTTATGTATTGCAATATTGCTGACGTTAACTGCTTGCACGTAGCGACTCAATACCCAGGTAGATAACAGCGAGAAAAATAACGAACACAATATGTATATAAATTTCCTGCAAACTTCATGCCAATTATATTAGGTCCCAATTGCGCAAGTGCTGCCACGTACTACTGCCTGTGTATCGTCTTACATGCCACAAAATGACTTGATCGACTCACAACGCATCCCTTGTTGGACGCGCTCACGCAGACCTCCCCGGCGTTCTCCGCCGCAATCTCCCGCTGGCCCTACTTGAACGGCTGGCGCCAAGACCACTGTTAGCCCCGGCCTTACCCTTCTTCTCGCCCCCCCCCCCCTCACCACCGCCTCCTCCTCCTGTTTGCAACTCTCTGCGCGAGAAGAGCACTTCCCGTTTTCTTTCGTGTCGGAGGCCAGGAGGTTGGTCGACTCACCTGTTCATTGAAAGTCGGCGAGAAGCTTACGGGAAGGTCCCTCTTGCATTCAGAGGACGGGACGTCGGCGGTGTCGCCCACGGTCGACGGATCCCTTTATTTCGGAAAATTCTTGACGACGGCGGAACGGGAGAGCAGAGAGTGAGGCGTGGGGCGTGGGATCATGGGATCAACCAACCTGCCTCCCTCCCTCCGACAGCGACAAAGCGCGGGAAGCGCTCGTCTTGCGCAGAGAACCGCAGACTGAAGAAGGAGGCGGTGGTGAGGGGGGAGAAGGGGGGGGGCACAAACGGAGTACACCTCTCTTCCCTCATCACCGCCTCCTCCTTCAGTCTGCAAGTCTCTGTGCAAGAAGATCGCTTCTCGCGCTTTGCCGCTGCCGGAGGCCAGGAGGGTGGTCGATCCCATCACCCCATTCCTCACGCCTCCCACACCGCTCTCCTCTGCAGCCGTTGTCAAATACTTCCCAAAACACAGCGATCCGTCGACCCCGGCCACATGGCCAACATCTCGTCCTCAGAACGCAAGAACCTTCCCGTAAACTTTTCGCCGGCTTTCAATGAACAGATGGGTTTCCGCACCTAAAGGTTCTTGCTTCAAGATACCCCGGGTGAGGAAGCCCATCTGTTCACTGAAGGTCGGCGAGAAGCTTACGAGAAAACTGTTGCGTTCTGAGGACGGGAGGACGCCGATGTGTAACAGACTAAAACTGCTGGTTCCTGGCGTATTTGGCCATCGGTGTGATACAGAGATAGGTTCGGGTGACGGAGAAGAAAACGATAGTTGCGGTGCAGAAAGAAAATGGTGTTTAAGAAGAACGACCGTGGGTGGGGTTCAGACATAATTTTTTCGTTGTAAAAAGACGACCACGGACTCGTAGAGTGCAGATATAATTTGACATTCCGAAAAGCTAATATGGGTGAGATGAGGTACATTACACTTTTTAGCGCTACAATATGGCCACCGCTAGCAACACCCAACCGCCTGCACGACAACGTCACAAACACAGCCATCACAAATCTTGCTTATAATAGCATTGTGCTTTCTTACCGCTCCGTCCTGTTGACAGCGTTTACACCTACTGCCATGTCCCCTTTCGTCCGTCCCTTCCATTCCATTTTTTTTCTCATTTCGCCGTCCCGTCTTTGTTTCCATCCCTCCTAAACAAGTCAAAACAGCCCGGAATCCGTCCCGATTACTGTAGTGGCCCCTTTATAGCGCCGGTATGTGCACTATAGAGGGAAGTACCGGCACTACAGCAGCATCCGGCACTAATCTGCATGCTGCCCCTAACGGCTGTTCCCATCTGTGCCAAGCGGTTTCACAAGCACTATAGCGGGCAACCGGCACTATAAAGGGACTACTACTAAGTAACTGTATTCATCACTGAGAAAAGCCTTAAACATAGGAACACCTGTTCGTTGGCGACTAGAAAGGAGTTGGCTGTGTGGTGAGACGAATGATTAGAGAATGCGTCGCCGCCCTTGAAGTATTGGATGACGTCTCCTTTTTCGGACTGCACCGCATACTATACCAATACAATGCACGAGGACAAAGAAGACGTCACCCAATACTTGAACGGCGGCGATGCATTCTACAATCACCCGGCTCAATACGCGGCAGTCATACACGGGGCACAGGCAACATGTAAGCTAGCTCCTTGCAACTTCAGGGGGAAAGCATGCAAAACACAAGGTAACGATCACGGCTCGGGTCGCACGGAGAACTCCGGGCCTTACATGGATTTAATATGCGGTGCAATTGTCCTGCGCAGAACGGGTAAAGAGCATACGGTGTATATACCTGTCTTTGAGAAATTACCCTGTTGACCCGAGAACTACAGTAGCTAGCGCTGCAGGGGGCTGCCGACCTAGTACTACTATTGCTACTACTAACTACTACTACTAACTGCCACCACTGCTACTACTTCTGTTATTATTACTGCAATGCTACTGCATGCGCGATTGAAAAAAACGCGTTGTCACCACGCCGCAGTGTTCTTGCTATGGTTTCAGTATCTCATGTGTGGTGCGCTTGTTCAAATCATACCATCCACGTGTGACGGAAATAAACGTAGAATCCAATGGCTTCAGGCATGGAAGGTGTATACATGGGGCGGGGAGGGGGGGGGATGCACTCAGTTTGTGCATGGCCGTAGTCGTATGATCATAGACCCTCGCATCTCTAATATGCCGAGACGGAGGACGTCGGGTTTTCACCAACCAGGCAGACATTGCTTGCATCAAGCGCGAAGCGCCGCAAGGGGTTTGGCACGCCGCATGCAGGGTGAGCTGCATCCTCCCAAGAACCGCTCGTAAGACGAACTTCGGCAACTTGTGCGTGTTTTCTTGCTTATGGATGACAGCGCCAATGAGTTATACTTTGTTTAAGGGCTGGAGAGGATGATGACGGCGATCGTGACTGCTTGATCGTCGTTCGGGCCTACAGTATCCGAGGCAAAAGCAGAGATAATGTGCCTGGAAACCAAAAGCGGGGGGAAGGTGTCCTTCACGATCGATGCAGCCGGCCAGGTATACAAACAAGCAATCTAGTTTGTATACTTGGGCGGGGCTATCGCCGCAGACAGAGACCTTAGCACTGAAATAACGCGGCGTCTTCAGAGGGCCTGGGCGTGCTTCCAGCGGTGACCCAGGCTACGGTAGAGGGGTCCCCTTTTGGGCCTTTTATTTCAATGGCTAGGGGTCACTCGCGCGAGTAACCCGTTTGTTCCTATGCAATCTTACGTTTTCTTTATCTTTTACATTAACGAAATCAATCCGCAATGCAAAGATGATCAAAGCTGCGCCAAACCAAGTGCCTAAACCATCTTCATCCGTAGGGTACAGAGCTACTCGTGCGAGTGGCTCAAACACACCAGTGAAAATGGGGGTACCCCCCCTAATGTAGCCTTGGTCCGGTACAAGATGGAAATCTATGATCGCCCGGGTGTGCGTTTACGGTTGAAGATGGCGGAAACGGAAGCGCAACGACCACACCCTATCGTACGCCGACGCGCTTGCCCAGACAGATTCCGAGAGCGTTGAGGTGACAGTGCGCAAACGGAGGATTTTTTTGCGGGATTTGTGGCACGTATGGGGGGGAGGAGCGTCTGCCACAGAGAGAGGGTGATGTTTGGGGAATTTGTTGGGGGTAAGGGCTACTCAGGGGGGCAAGAGAAAGACTGGATGGATCATCTGAAGGAGGATGTGTCAGTATTTGGAATGAAATTCGAAGGATGGCGAAAGACTGCTCAGAAGGCTGGCAGATGGTTTCGAAGAGTAGAGGAGGGAGCCGAGTTGTTCATGCGGAATTGGCATGAAACGGAGAGATGCAAAGCTGCAGAGCGGCGCGCAAAGGCTGCGGCAGCGCCATCCACCGTTGGTGTCTCTAAGCGGCCGGGGGGAGGGGGAAGAGGGGGGGGCGGGGAGGGGACTGGGGGAGGGGGGGAGGGGGGAGGGGGGGAGGGAGGGGGGGAGGGGGGAGGGGGGGGGGGGGAGGGGGGGAGAGGGGAGGGGGGAGCGGGGAGGGGGGGAGGGGGGAGGGGGGAGGGGGGAGGGGGGAAGGGGGAAAGGGAGGAAGGGGGGAGGGGGGGAAGGGGGAGCGTCATGCCCAAGAGACTGAAGTCTGGGTTTGGCCATCATCGTATTGACAGTTGTGGGCCTTCTAATGGCCGTCACAAGATAGCATAAGACCACCCTGACCTCTTCGCCATGTTGCGTTCTCTCCCAGGCGCCATTGATGATGGACGTGATACCCTCTGTTAGCCCAATGCCATCCTTAGCCAGTTTCTAGGGTCTGCTAGTATGACATTTTTCTTTCTTTTTTTTTCTTCTTCTTTTTTTCTTTTTTTTCTCTTCTTTTTTCCTTGCTTTCTTGTCTTGTCTTTTCTTGCTTTTCTTGTCTTTTTCTTCTCTTTGCTTGCATTTTTCGTTTTGTTCAGTTTTTCCTCTTTTCTTTTCTTTCCTTTATCTTATTTTCTTTTCTTTGTTTCTTTTTCTCCTATTGACTTATGCCTGTCGTGCGTATGCGGAGTGATAGATACTACGTGTAATATATACGTGGTAGTCTTCCTAGGGTGGCAATCGGAATATTTGGTTTCTCCAGGCGTGAGTAGTGAGACGTATGCACCGGCCTGGACCTGGCACATCGTCGACTGACTCCCGATTTCACTTTTATATGTTTCTGGTGGAGGCATGAATTGCGTCAAATGTGATATATGCGTGTACCACCTTAGATTGTGTGTGTTTTCTCCCGGGGTATTCCTCAGCTCTAGAGTGACTGGAGCCTGTCCTGTGACCACGGACTTGATTATGCGAGTTAATGTAGGAACAACAACAACAACATTGTTTCTGGTGAGGGCACGCCGGATACAGCAATGGGTATTATGACTGTGTAACTGCCTCGTGGGTGCCTCACCATATTTACACTTCGTGGTGCGATCATTTCCCTTGTGCGGAGGTAGGGTTGTCCACCCTGATCTACTCGACAACCATCATGGTGACCGCCAAAAAAAAAATAACGGCACCCCGATTGTCTAGCTTACGCAGTGATTGGCATACTGTACAGCGTCGTTGCCAACCAACGCCGACACCAATATGCATATAATGTTTTATAGCGACGGTGCCAACCGAGGCCAACTATTATGTGTATATTTAAAGGCTTCCATTTCGGGGGAGGGGGTGAAAATTCCACGATTCATGCAAATTCGCGGTATTAACTATCATTGCCATTAAAACAAGTACTGCTATTCTTGTAGACACGCAGGCACATGCATAGGGGTGAAGAAATACAACACACTCCATGCCTTTGGCTTGCGCAAAAACATGGCCACAGTAGGGAGTTGGGGTGGATCGGAAACATGCCACCTTATACGTCGTATACTCAATAAGAGCACGCAATATGCCAGCTAGCTGGTAGTTCCTACTAATATTATTATTTTTTCCCGACAACATCTGACATGGCGTATTAATAGATAGACGCGGTTCCGATATGATATTTCGAATATCTTTTTATAAAACGCAGAAGTATATGTGACCTCTACCAACCTTGTCGCCATTTCCTTTCCCCACATCTCCCCATTTTATCTAATACTCCCTTTCCCTACATCTGCTCATTTTTGCAATCAGTGTACCCTAGTCCTCTTCAACGTTCTCACCCCAGGCCATTGGCCGCAGTCCTTCTTATTTTTCTTCTCTTCCCCGCGCGGCTTGGCGGTTTACTAACCGTTCCTTAGGGCTAGTCTGTATCCCTTCGCTTCTATACCTATTTAGTTGACTATGATTATGAGCGAAATCGCCAAACATTCCCAATAGTCTAGACGCTTTGGTCAGTCTCGATAGGCATTGTAACATAGAGACATATAGGCGGGGTGGTGAACTTTTTGAATGAATTCAGGCGACCAGCGTTGTACTTGAAGACAGCAGTATCTAATTTCCCTGTTCGAGGGAGAAAGGGGGGGTGGTAAAAATTAAGTAATAGATGCTCAAGCTCAAAGAAATTCAGACCTTTAACTAGTTCCCATGTTCGAGAAGGATGATACTGTGAGCGGGAGGTGTGGAGAGGTGTGGAGTCAGCAGCCAATATACAACCTTTTCGCATGCATATCTGCATTTTTCCATGCGTGTCTGCCTCTAATTCGTGCAACCAAGGCGGGGTGCCCCCCAATGTAGGTATACCAGGTATGTCAAGGGGGGGGGTAAAAATCTGTAAATATATAATATAATTTTGTCCCCCTCAGAAACAGGTTTTATAGTTTCCGCGCACAGACTGCCTAACATCACCCTGTTGATCCTGGTAGCTACACTGTAGTTGCAAGGGGAGTCGCCGACCTATATCCTTAATGAGGACACACAACCCGTAATACGCGCGATCGGAGTATCACACACAGCTTGCAAAGATGAGTTTCGACAAAATATTCGATCTCACAGCTGGAGTGTATTTTAATTTTTTAAATAATCCGAGATATAAATGCGCGATCGGAGTATCACACACACCTTGCCAAGATGAGTTTCGACGAAATCTTCGATCTCACAGCTAGCTGGAGTGTATTTTCATTTTTTATAATAAATAATAATTTTCCATGTTCGAGGAAAAATAAGAAATACACTCCAGCTGTGCGATCGAAGGTTTTGTCGAAACTCGTCTTTGCAAGCTGTGTGTGATACTCCGATCGCGCGTATTACGGGTTATTATGTGTCCTCATCGAGATAGGTCGGGGATGGCGAATTTTTATTTTATTTTATATACTGCTGTGGGTTGATGTACCTACAGTTCGACTCGCGACTTGCGACACCTTTTCGTCTTGTCCTTGGTAGCGTGCAGCACACGCCAGGTTGGGGCAAGGTTCGACGGCGAACCAAAGCGAGGGCAAAACGATAAAAGTGATATAAGGCAAACGAGAGATGCTTCTACAGGCAGGGCGAGAGTCGATAACGATCACTTGTAGGCGGGAAACGGAATTGCCCGTCTCTCTGATACCAGAATCCACGGAGACTCCACGACGACCAGTTAATGAACAGCAAGACACGATATCAAACACCTCCGTGACGGCTATCGTTCATCTAAATCTTCACGACACGATAAGCGTTTTTGTCACGGTTACAGGAGTACCTGCGACCCAGATTAAATCGACGTATGATGAAACTTTTTCAAGGCATCAATTGTTTTTGGTGGCAGAGGGAGATGATATAACGTATTAACAAAAAAGCCCATGACAGACCATGCAAATAAGGAAGCCTATCACACTGCTTGTATACCAGCAGCAGCACATGATACCAGGTACTCGTAGCTCCTTTCGTCACACGCATACTACATGCCACAAAGCAGTAGTATAGATAGCGAGAGATTTATTACATCGATCGACTGATAACTCGCGCATAACGAGAAGAACGGACCACGTGCCTGTGTGGGGCATCAATTATACAGCGCGAACGAAAAACAACGAAATCGTTGTTCATACATAGTCTATATATGCACCACTTCATACATGCTTGCGTAGTCTACTCTACGAATGAATATAGTAGTGGAGGCTGTTGTTACTATACCGTTTGTTTGTGAAAAACGTTCTTCGAAGAAATGCTTTCTTTCCGCAGCGAAAAGTGAATTCCCTTCCCATCGTTATTTTGATGTGTTTGCGTTGGAAGCAAACAAAATCCGTCAGGCGACGCCTCCAACATTGAGGGGGGGAGTGGGGATGTGCGGTTGTTATTTGTGAACATGATGACGCTGAAGTTGTGCCGCATATTTTCGCTTGTTAAGCCCTCGATTGCTCTCATCAGTATACTTCGAAGTATAGGCCGCATATTTTCGCTTGTAAAGCCTCGATTGCTCTCATCAGTATACTTCGAAGTATAGGAGTAGCCGGTGCTTCAGCGTACGAAGGAAAGCAACAAGGTATCAAACGATGAAGAACGCATAGTTTACCATTTTTATTGGCTTTTTATACTTTCCGTTTCCTTCATAAATTCGATATAATATATATATTCGTATTCTTCTTTCTGTAACATGTTGCCCATCCCATATTATTATAAAAATAAAAATACACCAGCAGCTAGCTGTGAGATCGAGCATTTCGTCGAAACTCATACTCCGGAGTATTTATTTGTAACCTGTGTGTGGCACTCCGATCGCGCGTATTACCGGATGCGTGTCCTCATTAAGGGTATAGGTCGGCGACTGCCCTTAGAACTACAGTGTAGCTTAATCAGGGTCAACAGGGTGGTGTTAATCGATCTGTGCGCGGAAACTATAAAAACCCGTTTTTGACGAGGACAATACTTGACGGCTGTGGACGGAAATAAATGCACCAGTTCATCAAGTATATCCTGCAAGTCGTGTAACCGATGAGGGGAGGGCGGAGTTCTTAAGGGCGGGGGGGGGGGGGGGGGTAAAAAAGAAGGGGGGGAGGAGGGTGGGCAACTATATCTGTACGCGGAAACTATAGTACCCCTTTTTTAAATGGGGGACAAACCTGACGGTTGTGGAAGGGATTCATCAGTTTATTTAAAAAAAAATAAAAAATATCAAGGACGTCAGCCGTGAGTTCGACGAATTTTAGGTCAATACTCATCTTTGCAAGCTGCGTTGTTGGTACTTGTAGTATACAATATAGATTAGTTTTTATTTGGAGGTTTGTATTTTTGGTCCACTAAAATGGTAAGTGTTGGCATTTTTACTTTGGGTGGGGAATTTTGAGCTAGATCTAACATCACATCTTTTTTTTAAATGCATTACTACTACTACTGTAGTTTCCACTGCACTGCTCGATCATATGTATGGTAAGCGGTTTATTTTGTTTTTTCTCTCCCCCGGGCTTTAATATCGGGAAGAGTACGATTATCGGGAAGAGTACGATTACAGAATATTTCTAGTTATCTTATATATTACTCTTAATACAGCATTCGAGAATTAAAGTCGGTTACTCCCCCCCCCAGAAAATAAAAACTCTGTACGCTGTCACTCTCAACATTTTATAAAAGCAATATTTTCAGGACTTCAGGACCAGGAGGTGTGAGTTCGACGAATTTTGAGTCAGTTCTCATGATGTTTTGAAGCTGCTTGCTGGCACTTGTATTATGCTGTGTATGTGGGTAAAAAAAAAAAAATTGGAAGGGTCCTATTCTTTTATTAACCAAAACGCTTTTCTCCGCTACAATGATTGATGTTATTAGAGTGTTTGCGAAAGTACGTTTTTAGAAATTTACTTCTTCAAAAATTGTCCCGAAGGCAATATTTGCGGTAAATTTTTGAAAAAAAGGCAAAAATGTACTTTGTCGAAGGTAGGTTTTGATCAAAAGTTACGGTAAATTTTGTCTCTCTGTTTCATTGGCCTACAAGACACCGAGCATTTGTCCGAGGCAGAACGCCTCTGCAAGGGTCTATAGCGCCCTAAGCAGGACCAGTTTGAAGCACCACGCTGTTGTCACGACACAACACAAGCTACTAATACGAACGCACGGAGGATTGAGAGGGTAGTACCCTGAGCACGACGCGCAGGCGTAACATCAGAGATATGCAGCAGGCCGGTGATGAACCGTCTGTTGCTGCCCTCTGCGTCCGTGACCAAGGGTTCAGCGCTTGCTGCAAGCTGTGGTGAACTTCTCGCAGCTGGCGGGGTCGAACGCACGCACGCGGAGAGGAGCCTCAACGCAGAGAGCGACACCACGCGCCTTGATTGCGGCTATCGTGTGCCGCATCTGGCAAGATAGGACTCGTATCGGTCCATCTGTGCGACAGCAGCCACCGCGCTTCTCCAACATCACCGCGACTGAAGCGTGGCATGACTTTCGGTTTAGGGCAGAGGAGCGGAAACTCCTCTGCCCTAAACCGCTGCGTTCACTGCGGATTCTTCGCAGGGTGGTGCTTCGCAATAACAGGTCCACGTTCCATGGGGAAACTGCGCTTCGCCTTCCCTTCCGTCGCATGAGGAAGGCGTTGCTCTGCTTGTAGCACGTGTAATGAGGTAGTCCCTGCTCACAAGGAGTTTTTTACGCGCGAGACAGACCGCCATACCTCTGATTTGTAGTCTGTTGGGTGCTTGCATGTACCGTGTTCCAGGTACTGCTGCACCTGAAACGAGAGGCTCGAGACTGGAGTACGTACAACGAGTACTCGTATATCGTATAATTATATCGTATAATACTACGAGTACTCGTACTACTGCTGCTGTACTCGTACGTATATTACAATCGCGCACATCCCCGTTTCCCTACTAAATTTCGGAGGCGTCGCCTGCAGGATTTTGTTTACCGCTAGCGCAAACACACCAAAAACTCGGTGAGAAGGCAATTCACTTTTTTCAGCGGAAGGCAAGTAAATTTTTAGAAACGTATTTTCGCAAACACTCTATTAATAGTATTTTTACTTCAGGTGGGGAACTTTGAAGTAATCTAACATCATATCTATTGTATAAATGTACTTCTGTACGGATTGATGACTTGGTTATCATGTATGCCGTGTAAGTCGTACAACCTGGTGAGGGGAGGGCGAAAATTTCGAAAAGGGGGCGGGGGGGGGGGGGGGATCGCTTTAGGTCGCATTAATGTATACCTGGTAAGAACTTACTATACGTGTGGTGCTACAGGTCTAGGCGATAGAGCGGGTGGCGGGTAAGTAGGGGGCGGGGGGAAAAATGTTAATTTGGCTTTTTTGAAGACCATGTAATAAATTAATTGCAGCTACGGCATGGAGTGCTGCTCGAAAGGTAATGAGGTGATATTACCTGCCTGGTAATGTTTACTACTCTGGCAGATTTTGATTTTAAGTGGGGGGGGAGGGGGGGTTGTTTTTGTGTGCGTGTGCGTCGGGGCGGCGGGGGGGAGGGGGAGAGGAGGGGGGGGGGTTGGTGGGGCGCCCGGGAAGGTGTGTGAGTGCATTTTTGATGGTGTTGATGGTGGTGGTAGTGGCGGGAACCGGAGGTGGTTGATAGCAAAATATTTTACCATTGGTGTTACATGCAGATGACTTAAACTTCAAAAATAAACTATGATGTGGACGGGAGAAAATATATATGATAGGACCTTCTTCTCTCGTAGCATATCATACGACGTACTGCTGCTTGCTGCTGTGTAGATATGTGATCCATAGTGCTACGTATAGGTACTGAGTGCCAGGTATAATAATGAGAATGAAGTCGATGTTTACGCCCGCGGACCAAGACTATAAGGAACGGGGGTCACTTTTCGGGCATTTTTTTGCGTGGTACGGGGTCATCGCGACAGTGGCTCCTCCGTTTGTTTGCGGTAAATATGCATTCGTGCTGCATTACTTTCCAATTCGAATTCGAAATGGAACGGTCAGCTAAGCTGCGACAAACGAATCACCTAAAACTGTACCTGGTACCTGTTGTTGAAGTTTTGTTATCGCAAACTATTGCCGAAAGTCTACGTACACACTTTTGTATGTGCGTTTTGATTCCAGCGAGGACGTGCGTCTTGAACACACCCTGTGATTTCGCCGTGAATACCCGTAAGCAAGTTCTTTCTTGCCCCTAATGGACGTCGTAAGGATAATCTGTTCCGATCCCTATCCGACATCACTTCTGTGTGGTGGCTGTGTTTCGGAGGTCGGTATCAAACCCCGGCAGGCCGGGCAAATTGCCAAAATGCAAGCCCAAAGTGCATAATATCATGCCACCCGCCCCCCTGCAGGCGACCTCAAGCATAATATACAAGTAGTCACTTAATACGTGTAATAATAATAATGCGTACGTGGTTGGCTTATTCTCATTTTTGTTGGCTTATTATATCGGACGCGTTTTTTTTTTGTAACGCCGTACAGCTTGCTTCACTTCGCTGCACCCCCCTTCCTTGCTGGCGAGTCTACGTAACTTATTACCTACATATTATATATGTATTAGTTTGCATGCATATTTTCTATTCCTCTCTTTTTTTTTGTTTTCCTTGTTATTAGTTTTATTTTTTTTCTTCTCGGATCTGTACGTTGGTTTGGTTGCCTGGGTGGCTTGCGGTGTTGTAGTAGTTGGTTACAGTTGCGAGTCTCCGAACGTATATATATTATAAAAACAAAAATACACTCCAGCTAGCTGTGAGATCGAAGATTGAAGATTTCGTCGAAACTCATCTATCTTTGCAAGCTGTGTGTCATACTCCGATCGCGTGTATTACTGGGTGTGTGTGTCCTCATTAAGGATGTAGGTCGGCGACTCCCTTTGGAACTACAGTGTAGCTTGTACCAGGGGCAACAGGGTGATGCTAATCAATCTGTGCGCGGAAACTATATACCAGGTATCATCTCCGTACCAGTAAATGGGCCTGGCACGCACGTAAGCTGACTTTCGATTAAATTGTAATATTTTTGCCGGATGGATGACTTGCTTCGGCTGTGAGATACACGTGTACCCCTTCTGGTTTGTTTTCTTTTTTGGGGATTCTACGACTCAACGGACACTGCAATTGGGTAGAAATAAGGGTTTAATGTGAAAACAACACACAGAGTGACTGGAGAGCCTGTCCTGTGATCACGGAATTGATTATGCGAGTTAATGTGACAACAACAACAACAACAACAACAACAACAACAGTCAGTCCCCCTTTGGTGCGGCCCGCTTTATTGGGGGGGTCCATTGTAGCGCGGTGAAAAACCATTGACACGACCTCGTCCCACGTACAGGATACCTCGCCATCCCGGGATAGTATCATCCCGGGATAGTTGGTTCGTTTAGTGCTGGTATCGTCATCTGGCAAAACACGTCGCTAACAAGGAGCCACGACCTACTGCAGAAAACGGAGAAACTGGGGGCCGGCTTCTGGCGGCGGGCTTGCTATTTATACTACTATACGTAGCGCATTGCGCCCTATTGCTGCCTGCTGTGCACGTGTCTTCCTCAATAGAATTTTGTGGCCGGGGCGCGTGAATGGGTGGGTGGTGGTGTTGTCTCACCGGATTGCACTGAAGGAGGAAATCAAGCATAATGTGATACCGTATTCCACCCCACTCGGTGCGGAAACGCAAGGACACGATGTGTCTTCACAGTCATATAGCAACGGCACTTACATTCCCGGGCATATATATACGGTAGTGGGCAACGAATGACTTTCGGAGTTGATTTTCGCCAAGGGTCTCGGGGGGCATGCACACGACGAGAATAATATCGGCTTTGAAGAGATCTCGTCGAGGTCTTTACGCGCCCGCATCGCTTTGCGTGTGCAAACGCGCGTTGTCGACAAAACTAGCTTCGAGTGTGTCCGATGGGGAATGCTGTCATGCTCGTTATACGGTACCTGGTAGGCTCTATTTACCTATTAACATCAACAGACAGCAGCCTTCAACTTTTTCCGTGGGATCGTATGATGTCCTCTGGAGCAAGAGAGGTCTATAGACTAGTCTAGGAGACCGCTGATTTTGGGCATCCCCAGATCTCTGCAAATAAACAGCTCAGGTCTTTCATACGCGGCGTGATGCTTTAGTTTCCCGACTGTTGCGTAGCCTCTGATCACTCACCATTGGGGCGCGCACCTCGCATAGCAGGGGGCGCAGGAGCGTGTCCGTCCCGCTGGCGACGAGCGCCCCCTCTCCTTCGAATTCGCAGCTCTTCACGACTCTGCACACCGTCCCAGTAACTCCTGGGTTAGGCGACGACTTAGTTCTTCAGGAAGAGCGAAGCGGACGCTCCGAGGAAACAAAGATCCCGCGAGAAGGGGGGGGGGTAAATCATGTTCTCTGTCTGCGGTTGCGAGATTTGTTGCTGCTGCTGTTGTCATTCTTGGTAGTGCGACAACTCCCGCAGGGCAGAGGAGAGGGCACTGGGGACTTGACAAGGTCTGAGCAGCTATGTGTGGCCTATGGCGGCGGTAGTGCCACCGAGACCGACGGATAGCACATTGAGGCTGGGTCGGGCTGCAGTGGTGCAGTGATCTCATACATTGCAGCAATCACAGTAGTGTTGCACACATAGGTACAAGATTCGAGAAACAAAGATATGTGGTTGGCTCCGAAAACATCAAACGTACTGTCGGCTTCCATCATAGCGTTTTGGGCAAAAATGTAAGGGCTAATGTGGTTTTAACATTAATTTCAAACTGTTCTTACATTCAGTCCAAGGTAAAAAACGTCAAAGAGCAAAGATCTCGGGTTGAAGATTCGAAAACGTCAAACAGTGGGCTTCCATCATACACGATCAAAACGTGTCGTGCACAGAGTACCGCATTCTGATATGAAGTAACATTCCGTTTTACCGCCACAACAAGGTGTTGGTTTAGCTTTCGCCATCGTTTCCGTGTTGTCTTTTTACCTTGAGGTTTGCGCTCAACTATGATTTAGATACTATTAATATCTCCCCCCTTCCCTTGCGTGTTTTAATCATGTTATCCTTTGTGTTATGCCCTGGTTTTATCCCCTGCAATTTGTCAGTTTGGCTGGTTTGTTCCGCCTCGCGTATTAACCCCTATGAAACTTCAGACGCGAAAATTGACGGGAAAATATAACGATTACAGCATCGGCTACATGAGAAACAATCCGAGAGCTGCTGGTGTAGGAGATACATGCGTTCGGACTTCAACGCAGGAAGCTGCGAGACAAGCGCGACGCATGGCGATACCCGGGTTTTGCCTTACGCTTCTCTTAGTAGACGCCTGATTAAACTGGGGTCGTCGCTTTTGATCTGGCTCCCAAAATGGTTAATAATGCCCATCGGTGTCTTCTTAGATCTGCACGTCGGCACTCTATTAGCGTAGCTGGCCATAATGTGTCCTTTGGTATCGTCCGAATACCTGGTACTGGATTATGAATGCAATGGTGGGGTGAGGTGGTGGGATGGGGTCTGGAGTGTTGTGCTATAATATTGCGTTGGGTTGGGTTTTGGGCTTGGTTGGGAGGGCGTCCACCTTGCAGTTTTTCTGTGACTTGAAGTTTCGAAAAAAATCTGCTAGGCAGGTCGGTAGCTTAATCCCTGAATTGCTCGAGAGGCAGCGTCTGTGAGACGGCGCGATGTGTGTTGTCTTCACAATAAACCGTCAATTCTACCCAACGACGTCAGCACACCCAATGCCAGTGCTGATTCATCCTGGAGAGATACAAATGATGTCACAGACTGAAACATAGAAAAGCAAAATCTACCGCAATTAATCAAGGTAAACAAAGCAGGTGAAATGCTAGCGTACCGTACCGGGTACTAGAACAAACCAAGGCAGGCCATAAAAATAAGAAAGCAAAGCGACCGCAAAATACCCCCAACGTTGCACGGCCACAATTCCTTACTGCTTTTTTGTTGCAGACGCACCACATATATCTCGTTACTTTGTACCTTGTATGTCTAGACTAGACTATATTATGAAATAAAGAATCAGCAAAAGGGCACCCGGTGTGCCGGAGGCTGATGAGATAAAAGAACGGTTTAGTGTGAAGAATACACACAGTCTCGTTTGGGAGAACTGGCCATCTCTGCGGCGCCACACTCACTACACTGAGAGTTATAACGTTGCCGCATGCGCGAGAGCGTGAGTTGCAAAATTCGAAAAAAAATCGACGAAAATCGATGAGCAGTGAGAGTGCTGAACTCTTTGACCAAAAACGATGAAGGCGTGTACAGAGGGGGAAGATGGGACGACGTCTGTGCCCACGTCTTGGCCACGGGGTCGTTGAGTGCAACAGTAGATCCTGCGAGTTGGGCTGAGAACAGCATTGACCAGCGAACAGAATAAAAGGTCGGCCCGCAATTTGCAATTAGATTTTCAGCCCAGGCTGGTGTCCAAGTGTCTCACAGCTCCATGTGGTTGGTGCGGTATCGCGGATGATTTATCACCGGCCTTGCTTTTTATCGAACTGACTTCCAAACGGCCCTTTCGCGAGCTCATTAGCGTTGAAGTTTTCACAGTCACTGTTTGCGGCCAGGATGGACCGTATTCCCTTTTGGAACTGCACCCGCATTCTGGGGAGAAAATACTCGAAATTAGTGTAGCATATCGACGCGCTGTTATAATTTCCATCCGCACCATTGGTGCCCTTCGCGTCGGCCCCGAATGCAGGCTAGGATTGCCCCACACCGGATCGTCCACTACAAGCCGCAATCCCGAACCCCGAAAAACCCTGTGTTCCTTCCCGCGACGCAGTCTCTGCAGATAGCTAGCCTCGTCGAACAGCTAGCTACCGCGACAGCGTCAACCCCCCCCCCCCACCCCGATTTTCCCAAGCTTCCCCCCCATCAGAAGCAGCTTCGGGCGTCGGCTCCCCCCCACCCCGAGCGTTTCTCGATTTGCGCCGGTAGCTTAGGGAATCGCCCTCTCCCCCCGCAAGCTTCTCAAGTTTGGCCCAAGCAGCTTCAGGTGTCACCCCCTTCCCCCCCTCGACCGAACGTTTCTAAGCTTTTGCCGGCTTCTCCTCGTCTTCAACGTCGGTGGTAATGTCGCCCTTGTACTGGGGCACGAACGGTTCTACGTCGGGCTCGCGCAAGTTCGTGTTGAACACGCGACCAGGCACTCCCCGCCCCTCGACGTCGTTGTAAGCAAGGTTGTCGTCACCGTCAGCCGGGACCTGGAAAACGTATCTGTCGAACCAGAACGGGAACGGGAGCCGGGATTACAGTCGGAGTCGGCAATGGAATCAGAACCTGAACCGGAATCCGACTTTTAATCGGATTTGGAATCACAGCCTAGAATCGGAATTGAACCCGTAACCGAACACAGAACCGAAATCAGATATATAATCGGATTCGTAATCGGAATCGGAGAAAACACCGGATCCGGAATCGGAACCCGAATTGGAAATGTCGTCGGGAACCATAATCGGAGCAGAAACTGGAATCCGAACTCGAGCAAGAAACAAATGATTGCAATGGGAGGCCATAAAGGGAATCGAACCCGGAATCGGAGATGGAACGGAATCGGAACCATAATCGGATCCCGGTACGGAACCTGACCCGCAACCGGAACCGGTGTCAGAAAATATTTCGGAGTCGGAACCTTATTCGGAGTCGGGAGTGGGATTGAAAGGTTAATCGGAACTAGAATCGGACCCGAACTGGGATCGGAATCGGAGCCGGAGTCCGAAAAGCAAACGCGAGAGCCAAGTGACGGGATAGCGACAACCACACGACAACATCCAATTCGATGTTATGCTACACTATTTCCTTGCCATGCGATTCGACACTACAGTATTCGATTCGGCTCAATAAAATTCAACAAAATTCAATTCAATTTCGATTTCCTGCGATACAAAGCAATGCGGGGCCAACCCACACACACCCCCACCTCCCCCACCCCTTTCTCTTCCGAACCACCTACCCACCCACCCACCCACCCACCCCCTCACCCACCAACCCACCCACCCACTCGCTACCCTCCCCACCCAGACTTCCAGTCACCCAACCGCCTACAAACCCACCCACCCGCCCCCCATCCATCCCCCTCCCCACCCCCCAACCGACCCACTCACCCACCAGCCAACCCACCAAAACAACGAAAAGTACTCACGTTGGGTCGCGGCTGGCCTTCTCGTCCCACTTCCGTGCGTCGAGCTCTATCTCTAGGGGCCCCTTCAAACACTCAGAGGCGTGAGCCAGAGAAAGCGTCTGGCAGGTACAGCAGGAGAAACCGAAGCAAAAGCACGAGCACATGTGGGAAAAAAATGACATTAAGCAGCTATATATTGATGCATCCACACACTACTGAAGCAGCAACATCATCAATATCAACATCAGCAACGTCAGCAAACAACAACGCAACAACAACAACAACAACAGCGCACCTGGTTCTCGGCTGCCATGGCGACTATCGAGGCTGACTCGTTCACAGACATGTCCCTGACGTACGCCGCGGGAGTTCCAGCCCAGAGCTGAACACAGGGTGGGGAGAGGGACAAGGCCGTGACGAGCAGAAGGGTGAAAAGGGGCGGGAAGGGGGGGGCATCGTCGTGGGGGTGTGCAAAGCGCAGTTAACCCTTGCACTATAAATCCACGCACAAGTCCCTAAAATACGCCGCGGTAGTTCCAACCCAAAGGTAAACAGAGTAAGGAACATTATCGTAAAACACACCTACACAATACATATTAACAAGGTTCTCCTTCGGGGTGAGGGTCACGTGAAATCCCGGGGGGGGCGCAAGGCGAAAAGGGAGACACCGGTAACACATGCAAAATATATACTCGGAGTATATATGTTTCCACCCATAATAATGGTGTTACGGGTACTCACATAGATAAACCCCACTGCTTTTAGAAGAAACGTGTCGCATGAGCCAGTGCATTGCTCTAAAGAGAGAGCAGCACTCAGCGGGAAGAGTATGATGGCGGTGGGTGCACGTTGCACTGATGTACGCGCAAACGACTTCTTAGTGGTCAGGGGATGCTGTGCGCCGTACGTGGAATAGTGCTCGTTGCTATATGGTACGTCACATGTGTTTGCACTTGGTGGTAATGGATAGGGTTGACCAGCGAATGTCAGTCGCACTTGGATGTTGTACAACAATTAATTGGTTGGCGGCAACAATTTCCGTATGTGTCGCGTACGTGGTAGGATTTTCCATGAGTTGGAGGTAGTGTTCAACGCTTCGGTACTGTGTTTGAGGGGATGTACTCCTCATTTATCCCCGTAGAAAGTAGAGCTAGATGGATAGCGTTCCCGCCTGAACCCGCCACTACTTGATGCATGTGGTCAGAAATGTATGTGTATGATATGTGTACGACAATAGCAACAGACCTAGAACCGATCCACCCAGCCAATCAGATGGCGTCCTGGGGACGTGGTGAACGCTGAAATATATTTGTGCCCGGTTTTGGCCACAACAGTACCGTGTGTTCATCCGAGTTCGGCTGTCGCTAATAAAGAGTTATATATCCTTGAGCCCTACCCATGGTTCCACTCTGCCCAAAAAAACTTTGGCCTGGTCCAGACTCGCGTGCATGCTGCGCTCGCGATGCATGCCACCCTCGCCGTGCTCGGTGCCAGCTTCCAAGCTTTCCCCGCTCTATGACACTGTGAGGCCCGTCTCCCGCGCAGAGAGATGCAAGCCGTGCCCTGTGGCGCTCGTTCCAGCACTCGGCTGCTCCCGGCCTATACCTTCCAGCCTCCTTCTGCTTGGCATCCGCTCTGTCTGGAAATATAATACCGGGATGCGTTTTTGTTGAAGTGAAAATGCTCCTTACATTCGGACACGTCTAGCTATCCCGCAAGAGAATAAACACACCGGGTCAACCACGCCCACAGACGCTTTCGCTCCTGCCTCGACGGGCGGCAGAGCGCCGGTTTACCCTTGTCTGCACCCATCCACACGCACCAACGTCGAGATCCGGGGCCGAAACGGCCCAGGGCGGCGCGCTCCCAAATGCCACTCAAATTCGAAGTGAATAACAAATCGGCATACATCAACTACGACAATATCAACGACAACAACGACACCGACACCGCCAACAGATTTGCGTTTATATATATACAGATAGAGCGGACTCCACTCACAGGCAGCATGTCCAAGGGTGGCGGGCCATTTCTTACTAACAAAACAAAAAAGCAGCCAGGCTGTCGGGCAGCGTCGGCCGTGCCCGGTGCCAGGTGCTCGCCGAGACAGGGGGTTGTGCGGGTCTGCACAGTCAGACGGGCGCTCGTATGGGCCTGGCTCTGTCGATCTTGTACGGTGCGACTACCTGCTGCTGAGACGGTCCTGCTGTCCTGCTGTGCTGTTGCTGTCGCTGGTGCTGCGACTACTGCTGGTGCTGCATTGGTTCAAGCGAAAATAAGAACGAATATAATTTCGCCGAGGAAAATCCTGGGCTGTTGCAAGTCTTATGTGTCCTGGCATGTTTCCATAAGAAGTAGAGTCGTGTCTATTCGTAGGTGGCATGTTCGAGTGTAGCGGGTAGCGGGCTATTTTTTACGAAAAAAACAAATAACGCAACCAGGCAGTAGGGCGGTGTGGGCCGTGCCGTGTGCCAGGTGCTCGCCGCGACAGGGGGTTGTGTGGGTCTGCACAGCCAGACAGGCGCTCGTATGGGCTTGACTCTGTTGATCTTGCACGGTACGACTACCTGCTGCTGAGACGGCGCGAAAGGATGGGACTGCACCACAACAACTACGCTAGGTACGAAAACATAAACCTTCCACAACAAAACTCGCCCAAGTAGACGGACCGAGGAAGGATTTTTTATGGTCACGTACGTGATCGGTGTGATAGCCCTCAATGGGCTAGGTGCAACAGACATGACGCTCCACATGATGCTACTGCTGTTGTTGTGCTGCTGCTGTGCTGCTGCTGAGGTTTAATGAGTGTTCGAGGGTAGCGGGCCACTTTTTTACGAACAAAACAACGAACAAAAAATAGTGAATGTTTTTCAAAACAACGAAATTTGCGAAACAATTTGGGGTGTTGCAAGTGACCTGCGCGTCTCAGGGAGGCGGAACGCAATCCCTTGCCAATTAGAGCCAGCTCAGCGACGTTAAATGCGCCGAGCACCGCCACGGAGCTCGGCCGAGATCCAGACATGATTCATAATGTATCCATGGCAGGCTAGCTTTTTGCCCCCGCGGCCGAAAGTGCGAGAAGAAACCCTCGGCCGCCGGAGAGCAGCGAGCCAAAAAAAACGAATATCAGATTGTACATATGCATATAGGATACCCACGACATTTAGGTGCACTATTTCCTCATATGAGGAGCCCCGTCAGTCGGAATTTCTTCAGCACGCGTCAAGGGTTCATCCCCCCACATCTCCCCCACAATAATTTACGATCCCCCTCCCCCAAAAAATGCAATACGAACCCCCCCCCCTACAAAAAAAGCATTGCGAATCTCGCACCTGTCCCGTAGGTACAGTAGTGTTCGGTGTCACGGTCGCGCCGGGTGCCACCATGGCTCCGCTGGAGACCTTTGCCCCGTCCATTATCGTCGCCCCCGCCCCTATCATGCAGTCGTCCTCCAGCGTGCAGGCGTGGATGGTCGCTCGGGGACCTGCAGTGTTATTTTTGCAGACGCGAATACATAATAAGTATGCCAGTCAATGTCTTATACGGCGCTAAACAATCGTGACCAGTGACAGAACCCTTTCGAGATCGCTGACGCCGGATTGGACGTGGTCGATCTGGGACGTGAAGGGTTTTTCCAGGTGCTTATACCACACGTATGATATGGATTGAATACAAGCGAATGCCAACTTATAGCTTACACGGCGCCGAAGAATAGGGACCCCTTTCCCTCAGCCCCCTAAGATCCTTGAGAGGGAAGAATCGAACGAAATGGAAGATTGCAGCCTCGACCACACGAAACAAAAACGCGGGACACCGGGATAGGGAACGATCAATTATTCTCCGAGCTGCAACCCCAAGGACATATTCGAAACACGTGCAGCACGATATTGCTCGTACCGCTGCACGCCCACACTAGGCTGTCGACAAAGCTGTTGACAAGGCTGCACCTCTCAATACTGTTCTGGTCGTTTTTGTGGGCCCCGAAGGGTTTAAGAGGTCGCTCAAAAGGAATATGTGTGCGCCGCCGCCGACCGAAAAGAACGCATACAACTTGACGACAGTTACAAATAAGAAAAAATTGACTATTGCGCGGGTCCCTAGCGACAGCTTACTACTCTGGACCAAGGCTACCGTACTGGGGTCACTTTTGGGGGCGCTTATAGCACTGGCTCGAGTGAGTGACCCAACTAACCCTTTAAGGTCTTAAGCTTTCGTGCTGTTGTAATTTTCCCATATAAACCAACAATGGAATGGTACTACGCAGCGCCAAGCAAACCGCCTAAAATATCATATCGTCAGCGGCTTACAGAGTCACTCGTGGGAGTGACTCAAATCACAGTAGTGCAAAAAGGGGTACCACTTCTACTAGCCTGGCGCTCCGGGGTACCTTAAACCTGGTACTTGTTACAAAAAAAGGTTGGCTTGAAAAAACTGCCTACTATCAATACTAGTACAAAAAAAGGCTGTCATATGCTTCAAATGCAGCAGTACACGCACCGATAATCACATTGCTGCCGACGGTAGTAGGCTTGTTCCCGGCGAGACCGGCCACGTGGACTACCGCCGAGTCCCCCACCGATGTCCCCGCCCCGATGACAACATGGTTCACGTCGCCGCGGACCACCGACCCGTACCACAGAGACGCGCCGCTGCCCACCTGCGTGGGCCGACGCCAAAAAAAACGAACAGGAATACGGCAAATGGCCGACGCAAAAATAAAAAGTCATGAGCAAAAGTGCAGCGAGGGCGTCAGAAAGTGGATACCTGACCCGTACTATATTGAGACGCGACGCTTCCCATCTGCGCGGGCCGCCACAAAGAAAAAACATGGCTAGGAAACTAACATTAAAGTGGGCGTCGGACGGAGCCGTCTTCTCCAAAAACATTGTACCAGTAGAAGTTAATCGTGGTACAATGTTCTAAGAGGGATTGGGAGGACATCGTTTGCTCCCCGTGTGGTGCCAGCATGAAGAGACGACAATTTATTTTAATACGCCTAAAACTTCACCCAAAACCCTAACCCTAACTCTAAACGTATCCCCGACCCCTGCCCTATACCCGTAGGAGCTCTGTCTGGCAAAAAATCGGCAAAACTAAATAGCACACACAGAATATTATATTCGACCATCAGCTACCTGAATTAGGACCGATTAGCCGTAGTCGGCATCTGGGGCGGGCCCATATTCGGACGCATAATGGCGAATAAGTTCCTAATTTTCTCCACAACCAGCTTTTGTAGGGTTTCGCACTCAAGCAAAGGTAACTTATGACGCTCGGGTGCGTGCAAGAGAGCGTCGACGGCGCCGCAGCTCATCTATCATAGTGTTCTATGTTTTATCCCATCTGTCAGTACAATTGTGTGGAGCAGGCTACTGCCGCTGTCGGCGGTGAGGGCCGGGAAGCGGCAACGGCGATAGCAACAAGACAATGCGCCGACAAACATGTCGCTTGGCAACACAGCATTATCTTGTCTTGTGCTGTTAGACTATGGCATTCTGAGGTTCTTACAGTATGTGGTTGATGTGCAGTCACCACGTACAAATACACTTGAACTCCCAGCTGACGTCCTTGAAATACTGTTATAAAATACACTTGAGTTCGTTATGTTGAACATTATATCGGACAAACGCATATAAACGCAATGTGCGGGTGCCTTGGGCATGTCATTCGTGCTGGAGGCGTATGCTTCTTGTAGGGACAGCTGTTGTATATACGCGCGCGGCGACGGCTGACATGTGTATGTAGGGTACATAATGACGCCTGGAAACATCATACGGAGCAAACCTTTGCGTCTGGGTTGAACGAAGTCGTCTCTGGCTAGTAACGATACACAAATGACGCCCGAAAACGAAGCAAGAAAACTGTGGCATCACATAGATACTTATCGTGCGCTCGGGAGGCGATTAGCATACATGGCAGGTGAAAACAACGCACAGCTTTCATTCGTAAGCGGTGGCGGCGTTGGGAGTGTACCATACAGCAGAATTGCACCGTACCAGGTAGCTCCCATTCGTCTCGACCATGCTTGATGAAAACGAAAAAAGAGGACATCGCGCGGGTTGAACAAAACGCATGCTACTATAGGAGTGCTACCGCACATAGCCCAAACGCCTCTTTGTGTTGGCGGGAACGCTCACCTTGACGTCCCCGACGACGGTAGCGTTAGGGGCCACGAAGGAGGCTGGCGCAGTCGACGGCACCTTGCCTTTGTGGGCGACGCTCCGAGTCGACGGCAACACTGCGTCGACAAAAACGAAAAAACAAAAAAAAAATGTCGACGAAAAATCGGGGGGGGGGGGGGAAGTGCATAGGGCGCGGCGGGATAGATTGAGCACTTCGACAGATGAGATTCCCGCGGGTCGACGGCAACACTGTTTGCATCGACAAAATCGAAAAAAAAACGGTATAAAACTAAGTAAAAATAGCCGCCAAAAAAGTGGTGTAGAGGATACGGCGGAGTAGATATAGCACTACGATAGCTGATCTCTTCTGCTACTGCTGTGTTGCGTACCTGCATATCCCTTTAGCACTGCACCCACGTTTTCGGAGGCAAACTTCTCAAACTTAGCGCAGGATCATGCTCGCAGTGGTGGGGGCTAGAAAGGAGAGACGTGTACCAACAATTGACAATTTTACAGCATGGGGTACACAAAGCAGCCCGGGACCCTCGGGGTGGGGAGAGTCCCAAGAGCAGTTGGGGCATGGCTACGGTAGGGGGGGTACCGCCATTTTCTCTACCGAATGTGGTCCTCTCGTGGGAGTAGCACTCTGTACCTCCACAAAAAAAGCGTATCAGGCACTCAAAAATAGTTGTTGGCGAAGCAAAACAAACTTAAAACACGGGGGTGGTTACATCTCGCGAACTCGCGAAGCACAAAAGGTTTTGGACACTGCAAATTAATGGGTCAGCCACTTGCGCGAGTGCCCCTGCCGCTGGAAACAGAGGCTCTCGAAGTAACCCTTCTACTGCAACCTTCGTCGTGTACGGAGCCGCAGGCCGTGTAAACAAGCATACCTGGTACAGGATACAGTATGGAAAATATGAAAAACTGTGTGTACGACGTGTGGTTCCAGTATCACCAGAAGGGATTTGGATAAACGCCCTAAAACCTGACGCTATCCGCAACACTAACCCCAACTAACTCCAACCCCAACCCCAACCCCGGGCCGACGTGCATGGAAGTTGTCCGGAAAAATCCGGACAAAAACATGTTTTCGGTTAAACGTCGACCCTACAAGCCATCCCCAGGTATGCGATCGGAGCCGCATCAGCTCTGCACAAGTAGCGCTTGACGTTATCGAATCGCTAGTTGCACCGAATTATAGGCCTTTTCTTTCTCCCCCCTTCACATGTGGTTGTATTCTTCCTTGCGCGAGCGTGGCACACGGCGTCAGCCGCCCGCGGAGCGGAGCCCTTGTAAGACGTACATATTTCTACCGGTACAAGAAGAGTATAACCGACGTCCTTCTCAATCGGAAAATGGTATGTACGTACCGGTACTTGGTACGATCGCATATATCATACCAGGTATCGCGATACAGCAATAAGGCTCTACTCATACCGGTGTGTGTATCATACCTAGAGCAATGCATGCTGAGCTCGATCACGCATCACGCCAGCGGCACTGCTGACTGCTAATGCCTGGCAAAACTGCACGTCGGGCTGCAACCGCGTCAGTCAGTTACAAAGATGAACACGTCCAAAGGCGTAAGCAAACGTTCACGATCGAGCCGGGCGCTTTGCAGCACCGCGCTACGCTGTGACAGGTGCTTGCTGTGTAAGGCGCTCAAAGTCTCCTACAGCTGCTGTGCTCCAGGTACCAGAACATCAGCATCATAGCACATCAGCATCATACATATAAAAATATTTATATTATATGTGACCTAAACCTCTTGAAAACCCTCCACCCCCCCCCGCCCCGCCCCGCTTTTTTTTTTTTTTTTTTCTCCTCGCTTTCTCTTGCTTAAACGCCCCACCTATCATACTATCGAAATCCGCCAGAGTAATAAACACTTCCACGCCCTGGATATCGCCTCGTTATCGTTCCATAGCCGTCCATGCCACTGCTGCAATTCCCATCCACCCCCGCCCCCAACGCCCCTCCTTCCCCACCACCCGCACCATCGCCTAGACCTAGCACCACGCGTACAGCAAACCCCTACATCAATGCGACCTAAAGCCCTCCCCCCCCGCCCCCGGCCCCCCCCCGCCTCATTCCCCCCCCCTCCCCCACAAGAAATATTTATAGTGTTTTCCACGCACAAATTGACCTGCCCCACCCGTCCCCTCCCCCCCCTCCCCCCCTCCCGCCCCCCTTTTGATCAAAATCAGGCCCCCACGTCCTTAAAAACTCCGCCCTCCCCTCACCGGATATTCGACTTACAGGATTCACTTGATAAACTGATGCATTTCCTTCCACAGCTGTCAGATATTGTCCCCCTCAGAAACGGGTTTTATAGTTTCCGCGCACAGATTGCCTAACATCACCCTGTTGACCCTGATAGCTACACTGTAGATGCAAGGGGAGTCGCCGACCTATATCCTTAATGAGGACACACAACCCGTAATGCGCGCGATCGGAGTATCACACACAGCTTGCAAAGATGAGTTTCGACAAAACATTCGATCTCACAGCTGGAGTGTATTTATAATATAACAATAAAAATATACTCCAGCTGTGAGATCGAAGATTTTATCGAAACTCATCTTTGCAAGCTGTGCGATACTCAGATTGCGCGTAATACTGCTGTGCCCTCATTACAATACAAATCGGCGACTCCCCTTGGAACTACAATGCAGCTTGTACGAGGGTCAACAGGGTGATGTTAATCAACCTGTGCGCGGAAACTATGAAACCCGTTTCTGAGGGGGACATAATCTGACAGCTGTGGAAGGCATACATACAGCAGTAGTTGACCATTGGTCACCTCGATAATAGCCCCCCCCCTGCTATGATACCCGCTGCTTCGAATGCAGCAGTTGCGAGGAGGCCTGTGAATTGGCACGCACAACACAGAACTACTCGTAAACATGTACTTGTACTACTATTTATACTGCAATCGTCTTGTCCCCTCCGGCTAATGTTAGCGATAATTGTACAATGGTGTAAGGAGCTCGAAAGTTGCTACTGGTGTACGTATTGGTGCATCAGCGCATCAGCACCATAGCCGACTAGTAATACTGATTATCTCGACCTCCCCACTACAAACGCAGCAGCAGGTAGGGGGTCTGTAATGCTGCAGGCAGAACACCGAGCCAAGGCAAGGCCAGTAAAAGTTGGCGATTCATCGCACATACCGGTATCATTCGTAGCAACCTAGAAACACAACCAAGCACAACTACACTAGTAAACGCAAAAGATAAGAACAACGGACAATTGCAGAGCAGATGGCACCAGATGGCGCCATGGCAGGCAGGCACGCATGGCAACCATTACCACCAACACAAATCGGCAGGGGGGCTACCAAGTATCAAAGCTATCACAAGTTTGCTCTTACGTTGCTCGTGGTACGGATGCGTCTCTAGCGCGACTCCGATTCCGTCCAAGCTTCGGCCCAGCGACCGTGCCGCCGCTCCGACCGCGCTGCGCGCTTGCTGAAGCATCGTACGAAAGGAAGCGCCGGAGGGACTGGCTTCCTCTTCTTGCTAGGAAGACTGTCGTCTAGTGGCCCCTTTATCGGCCGGTGTTCCTCTACCTACCCACAGGTCTGCTGCGAAGGTCTGCCGCGTGTTGTTCGCTGTTCGCACGCGAAAGGTTTACGAAGTATGCGGAGGCGGTGATTCAGCGGGACTACGTAGATGAAACTCCCGCCTGCAGCCTGCAGCCAGCAGCAGCCACAGGCCAGCTGCCAGGCTAGGGAGCAGCCTGTGAGCATGGATCCACAATCCATGACTCACACGCGTCCACGCGTATCATTCAACCACAAGGTAGAACCTATAGACTCGAAGCTGTATCAGTTTGCCCGAGAGCTCCACTTCTCACGCTGTTTACTACGCTGTATTTTACGTTATTTACGTTACACAAAGTGTATCAATCCCGAGACAAAATATATTATTGGAATTTAGACTATTATTAATAATAATGGGGATACCTGGTAGCTGACATCGACCGCCAGCGAGCTATCCCGTCACGTGATCATATACTCAAACCTATTTACGCTACGTGCGAGACTTTTTCTTCTTTTTAGTGCGAATCCTGTCGAGGCTATGAACACCCCTCGAGGTACGTTGCGCTTGTTCAAAATTCAAACGCGATAAAAAGGTACGTCTCAGGAGTACCTTGATTTAGTGATACCTTTTTTTGTGTGTTTCGACAAACCGTTTTACTTTTTTTTCCCGGTCGAAAACCGACTTGGTGCAAGACGCGAGTTGCAGCAACGCGCAGAGAAGGGCAGAAGACAAGCGGGAGAATCCAAAGGCACTGCTGAGCGTGCGCACCAAGCAAGCGGACCATTATTTTCACTGCAGGCACCACCGGCAATAGAAACTGTGGCTGGCTTGTGGTCGGGACTCTGCGGATCCTCGCAAAAGCGATTTTTCGTCGTGCTCGCACCTCGACGTCCGACGCCCACAAGAAAAAGTTCAGGTGAGCGCTCCGCTTGTATGACATGGTTGTTGAGATTCACTCCTGGGAGAGGGGCATTGCGAGAAATTTTCAGTCTCAAAAGGCCAATGTGCACGGTTCGCGACAGCACGGATACCCCATCCATGAGGATGGCCTCCGCGGACAAGCTTCAGCCACGGTGGTGCGTGCCCATGTTTTCGCGTGGCAGCAGCAAGGATCCGCGTGTAGTGTCAGGGTTTTGGGTGCGGAGGTTGGACGACCCCTTGGGATCCCATCGAAAACACAAAAAACAAAAAAGCCGGTGTCGTCCAAGGCCGATGGGCGTTGCTCTCCCCAACACGGATACGCCATGAAGATGACCTCCGCCCGCGGACAAGTTTGAGCCACATGTGGTGTGTTCATGCTTTTGTGTGTGGCATTAGCAGCGATCAGCATGTTCATGTGTCTGAGTTGGGCGCAGACGACTTTCCGCGACCCTCGAGATCCCATCCCAGAGAAGACGAAAAACAACAGACGGTACGGTATCCCTCTTCGTACCAATATGAACTTAAATATAAGGACCTTTGGAGAATTGATGACAAGAATAAAACGGTTCTTATTTATATGTCCATACTGGTGAATAGTTACCGGTATGACTGTACGAGACGCTGTTCGCCAACACCCCCGCCAGAAGCACCCGGGTGCCCACTTCCAACCTCGCCCCCGCATGCGAGAAGCCCTCCGCACCCTCTTGAAGCAATGATGCGGCTGCCATAAGGTAGCGGTCACATTAGCTCAGGCGCCTGGCTTCCCACTTCCAATCCTCCGCTTAGCCCTTCAGACCCTCTTGAGGCAAAGGCGCTGTTGCTGTACGGCAGCGGTTGCCGTTTTACCACCCACTGCACCATGTAACCCTCACTAACTTCAAGTAATATGTCCCTAAAAGCATGGGCGCAGGTATAAAGAGGTCAAGGCGTCTAGCCTCCTGTTTCCACCCATTCCCTTCGTGTACGGGGGGGGCTCAAGATCCTCTAGAGGCGAAGACCCCGCTGCTGTAAGGCAACGACTGCTGCGCTGAGGCGGTGCCGATGAGTTTCATTTTCTGATCAGTTCGTTGTTGTTTCGAGTTGCTTCGGGCAAGGATATGTTTCGATTGTACATTTTACGACGAGCCCCGTTGGCGTTTTTTTGTTGTTTACCTTTTTCGACCTGGAGTGCTTGAACGAGGTGCCTGGCTTCTCATTTCCAACCCCTCTCCTCGCGTGGGGAGCCGCCCAAACCCTCTTCTTGAGGTGAAGATCCGGCTTGCATGACGCAACGGTCGCTGCGCTGAGGTGGGGTCGGTGACTTGCACTTTTTATTTTGTTCTTTGTTGTTTGGAATTGCTTCGGGTAAGGATATGTTTCCATTTTACGACGGGCCCCGCTGGTGTTCTTTTTTCTAACTGTTTCCAACCTCGAGTGCTAGGTTGAGGTGCCTGGCTTATTGACCTCCTCCCCGCGTGCACCAGGAGCCGTCCATCCCCCCTTTACCCAGCTGCTGTAAGGCAGTGATCGCTTCGGTGCTGCTGCTGACTTTCACTTTGTAATATGTCCGTTGTTCCTAGCTGTTGATTCCGGCAAGGACACCTTTCGATTTGTGCGCGTGTGCTCTTTCTTTTTTCTACACATCGACATCCAGCACATCGAGTGCCTGCGCCGATTCTTCACCCTAGAATAAATAGAGAGATACAAGCTCAAAGGTCACAAACCACGAGACAGCGACAAACGTCGAATACATCGCGAATACCACAAGGATTTTTTAGGCATGCACTGCTCAGCGAACTGGATACGAATAGCTTGACGGCCAATCCAGCTTGTTTTTCAGCTATTGATTCGAGTCCCACGTCTTGAGTCTCTTGGAATCACACGTAGAGGCACAAAGATGCTCGCAGGTGACCGGTCTTTTGGGCGCGCCAAACCCTCTTTGGCTCTAAATATACTATTTTTAGTTTACGGGGCGGTCGGTCTTGGGGTCAGACCACGGCCATCTACAATGCCATCTTTGCCATCTTCCAATAAAAGTAACGCAATCAACAGCGGCAGTAGATACTACTGGGCTTAAATATATATCACCAGATATAGACTACTCAAAATACTGTTGTTGTCTCACATTAACTCTTGTCAAAAATCTAGAGTCCGTAGTCACGCAAAGGTGCTGGCGCCCTAGGACGATCCGAAAAACCAAATGAAATAAAAATTCGTCCGGGAAATACTACGCTTTCCCGCCTAAAACGCACGATACGAAGAAGACGCACAAGTGAAACGATCCAATGTGCAAACTGAACTCACATGGCCGCGGGTATCCACTCAACCACATCATAGAGTTCCCCCGTTCCCAAAACTAACCAACTCGCGGCTACAGACTACAGCGGCCGGACTGCCTGCACCGTATGAACCGCACAGTACGGTAATCGTGAGCACAGACGAACGCGCTTGCTGTCTGGAGTGCTGTCAGAGTGACGATCCGCGGGCATGCAGTGAAAAAGAGCAATCGAAGAAATACTACCTGGTTCCAGGCACCGCTCTGGGCGTAAATTTAAACACCGTTTGGTGTTCATATCAGTGCCAAAACGGTTTCTATGTTTTTGTCGACAGTAGTATCTGGTACAATTCTTTGAGGTCATCGACGATGGGGGGGTGATTCTGCCGCGGAAGAGCATCGATGATCGATAACGAGACCAACTTGGGATCGAGAGAACTCAGGAAATTTTGCAATATAGGCGGAAAGTAGTAGGTTGGAGCCTGCCCTCGGTGTGCTAACGTGCTAGCCCCGCCTATCACCTATGTGGTGACAGACTCTGAAATGTGGGGGTTCACCCAGACCAAAAACGGGTGCAGTGTGCACCATATGATTGACGATACTCGTGCTCCTTTTGGTTTGGCGTGCGATATCCACGTAACTGACAACAGTTGTTGAAGAGGATCAAGCGTGTTCTATTACCTGTAGCTCCGTGTTTCTCTCCAGGTCCCAATCATCCACGTACTGTAGGATAGTTGGGCCCTCAGACGCAGTCACGCCGTCCGCAAAGCTAAAACCAACGAAACACAGCTCATCAATAAAGACCACTTGGATTGTATCTATCTGGGTAAGAGCGAACATATAGCAACGAGGACGAACAATCTTTATGGCGACGACGTCAAGATATACGCAATAAACAGCAATAACAGGTACAGAAGAAGAACTCCATGAAAATCAATCAAATAAGAAAACACCAGCAATAACGGTCAGTCCGGCTTGGTGGCAAGCATTATCGAGCAATGCCCGGTGTTAAAAGATAACGCAAACTGACCCATTCGATTTTTCAGCCTGAGCTCAGAAAACTTATATTTTGCAAGCAAGATCAGCCACACACCATCTTGCCCTTCGTATAAACGGACGAAGTTAACCATGCTAGTTTACACATCCGAGGGAGGTGGCATGATATGTGGTGTAGGGGGAACTTGAACTATTTCTTTGCACCTTTGAGGGACACGGTATATCGCTCTTCTTATCGAACCTGTGCCACTACTCGGTGTGGATTGCAATTTTAACGCATCCTCTCGCCCTGTAGCCGGGACTGTTGCGTATGGCCAAGGTTGTAATCGTATTATATTTTCGACGTTTGTTAGCTCTGAATTTCTCCACAGGGGTTAAAAATGTACTCTTGCTGCCGGTAAAACACGTTCTGTGCCGTGTTTTTTACCGTGTCAGCAGGAACGCTCCTCGGCGAAGGGCCATTGAATCCTCCCTGGCGGCCGTCTAGATAGACTGGTGCTCGGAAGCGCGGAGTTTGTGTTTCAATATGGACCCGGCGACTTCTCTGAGCCCTTCTTCGGGTGGTGGTCCCGTCCGTCGAAGACAACGTGACCAGGTGAGAAAATATAGTGATAGCTGTCGCTAGGAGCTCACGCAGCAGACAAGTGCTACGATAAGGGTAGCGCTTTTTTGCCACAACGTTTTTGACTGAAGCGGCTTTTCGGCTGCCGGGCTACGCAACACTGTTAGAATGGTATCCGTGTACTACAAAATAATTCAAACATACCCGAGCCAAGGGGTCGATCATCTGGTTGCTCTCTCATTTTTCTTGAACTCAGTACTTGTGTGGGGTATAGACCTCCTTAATGGAGGTGCCACAGAGAATTAGGTGCTACCCGTATCGTGCATGCGCCAGAAGGGTATTTGTAGCTGTCGTTAACTGTTGTGCATTGGCGGTCGGCGGACGCCTCAGGCAACTCGAACGTGGTCACTATTTCTTGGCGCCGTCAAAATTCAAAACTCTGATTCTCGCATAACAATGGATCGAAATGTCCCGCTTACTAGACCTGTTCCAGCGTTTTGGGGGACGAACTACTTGCAATTAGTCTGGGGCTCATTGTTCCAATTCCAAAACTATGAATTTCTGTCGGGGAGACGCGAAGCTCGTTAGCTTCAAAACGCCCCGACCGCCATTTTATGTTGAGCTCCGAGGGCAGAAAGAGTGACTAGGGCCTGAGTGTAGCCGCTGCCTCCATGGCGGGCCATGCATGCTACAGGATCAATAAGCCGCATGATTTCATCAGCCACAGCGGAATGTACTTTATCATTTTGTCGCCGTGGCACGGCCGTTACGATTTTGTTTCAGGCCAGCCGTCTTCTGGAAAAAAATACGCTATAGAGAGACAGCGGCCTCGCCCTGCCGAAGGATCACGCCAGTCGCGATGGAATAACAGAAAGGGGGTACTGGTAGCCTCGGTGGTTAGCTTCACCTGTATTTGTCGCACAGCGGTTGCTGCATACATTGATTTTCTTTAGCCCTCGTCCGTTCCCTTTTCTTCACGACTGTTACTAACGGCGAGTGGCACCGGTTACTAACGGTGAATGGCACAAGGTGGCCCTCCGTAACCAGTGTCATCCACGGGTTTTCGTTTTTTCTCCTTGTAATCGTCCTGCCTGCATTTTTGGGAGAATATACACGTCGACAGACCTGTGCCTTAACATTACCCCTCTATGAGTTGCCTATGAGCAAAATTGCAGGGGCCACCCACGTTCTCCCCCTGCATTTTCCCCTTGCGCCCCAATGACGCCGCTGTTTCCTTCTAACGTTTTCTTCTGGAGGAGAAATTGCCACCATGCCGTCCCGCTTCCAAATATTTCGAGAGAACGTGTGCGTCGACAGACCTTTGCCGTAGAAACGTACCTATCACTAACACGACCCCTCGATGTCTTGCCTATAAACTGTAGACACGCTTATTCTAGGCAAGGTCTACTGACCAGAAAATGTCTCCCCTTGGCCTGAGGGGGGCTGGTCAGCACCATTCAGGTGCTAGGAAAGGAGAGAGAAGTTGTTGTATTAGCTCCGAACACACGAAAACAAGCGATCTTAACTTCATCCCCGAATCCCCTTATCAGAATCCAGAAGAGGATAAGTAGAAACCCCTACTACAGTTGTTGTCTTCAGATCTAAACAACGTTCACACACGACATCAGATCCTCAACAGTCAATCACCACCAAGGAGATCAACTCTCGTGTCTTACCACCAAAACTACACACTCTCTGGTGCTCCCCTGTCCACAATGCCCCCAAAAGCGCATTATCGATAATTGTAGACACGCCTAAGCTAGGCAAGGTCTACTGACCAGAGAGTGTCTCCCCTTGGCCTGAGGGGGGCTGGTCAGCACCATTCAGGTGCTAGGAAAGGATAGAGAAGTTGTTGCATTAGCTCCGAACACAAGAAAACAAGCGATCTTAACTTCATCCCCGAATCCCCTTATCAGAATCCAGAAGAGGATAAGTAGAAACTCTTACTACAGTTGTTGTCTTCAGATCTAAATAACGTCCACACACGACATCAGATCCTCAACAGTCAATCACCACCAAGAAGATCAACTCTCGTGTCTTACCACCAACACTACACACTCTCTGGTGCTCCCCTGTCCACAAAGCGAATTTAATGCGGCCACTCACCTTCCCAGGCCCGCATTCTCCCCCTGTACCCCGACGACGTCACCGTTGCATATATCGTGCTCTCCAGGAGAACAAACTACCGCGATATCATGCCACTCGTTCGCGTTTGTCAAAACGACGATGGTCCTTTTGCTGTAGCGAAGTACCTACCACTAACACGACCCCTCGATGGCTTGTCTATCACCGAAGTTGAGTCAGTCACTCACCTTCTCCGCCTCGCATTTCCCCCCTGCGCCCCAATGACATTGCTGTTTTTTCTCAACGTACCCTCCAGGAGCAGAACTACCGACATATCGTGTCCTTCGTCTGCATTCCTCGGGAGGACGTGTGCGTCGACGGGCCTTTGCCGTAGCGAAGTACCTATCACTACCACGAACCTTCGATAGCATGCCTATGCGCAAAATTAACGCGGCCACCCACCTTCCCCGCCTCGTATTTTGCTCCTGAACCCCAACGATGGCACTGTCATTATTAACGCGCGGCTCAGGAGGAGAAACTCCCACCACATCGTGTACTTTGGAGAGACGAGGTACGCGCTGTAAAGGTGGGCTACGACATCGCAGGGACATACGTGACCAACGCCAACTTCGGGAAAACGACGCTTTTGCCTCCACTCTACTTTTTGGTGAGGCCCTGCTGCTGTTCCGAATTCCTTTCTTTGGTATTTCCCTGTACAACGCGGGCGTAGGATTTTATTATTCACACTATATCTGTGCAACGCAGGCGTAGAATTTTATGTTTCATGCTATACCTGTACATTGCAGACGTGTGCTATTAGTAGTTGTAGTTATTTCTCCCGGTTAACCCTTTCGGAACCGTGCATAAAGACCTAAGAATTATGGGCTTATTTAACGTCTTGGAAGAACGGAAAATTACAAATCGCACGTACCACTATGCTGCGCCCATGCTAACGGTCGGTATGCTGAAACAAACGTCACTCTCGCAGCTCGAGGTTGCTCACGGGCAGCAGCGGCGGGAACTCGAAGCCGAGTTTGAGCTAAGAACGGCGAGGATGATGCAGGAGCAGGACGATCTTCGGAGACAGGTAAACCAGGGAGTATGGCGCCGACAATATAAAGGAAACACCAACATGACGGAACAAAACTAACCCAAACCCTGTTGGGCTCCGTTGACATCGAACAAAAGCGTAAACCGTGCTATCGTATCAGCCGTCTAGGAAGGGCATGGAGCAGCCCAAGTATGACCATGTTGCGCGGGTGTGGTAGAGCTGCTTACTTTACAAGTCAGCTCAGACAAGCGCGCTAACCGATCAGCCCGGGATACCTCGCAAAGCCGACACTGATTTAATCAATATTTTTGAAAAAAAATCCCGTCTGGAGTGCCAACGGTGTTACTTCTTGTAGCACCACCCTCCCCCCCCCCAATGCTCCACCCCATCTCTCACCTCCCGCTCCCCCCCCTTCCTCGAGGAATTGCAACGATAAGGCTTCGCCTGGCCCGGGTTCCGCCACGTGGCAGGCATTGTTGTGCTAAAAACATTGGTGTGAATTAACGCATACTACGGAAGGGATGTGCTTATGCTGTTTGGGGCCCCTTCTTTGAGAAGCTCTATATCTCACCCAAAATATTAATTTTGAGAAGGAAAGGTCAAGCTTATCCCATGGGTGATGGTGTTCTGAAGCGACTAGCCCTATTTCTATAAAAAAATACCCTACCCTAGTTACAACTTTTGTGTCCCCCGAAAGGGTAGTACAGTGAAAAAAGATTTAGCCAGTGCTGGTTTTCGAATAACCCACCGACAGACGCAAGCTCAATCCTCCATGTCACAGTATTACCCGACGTTTTTGCTTGCAAGGTACTCTCTCTTGAGGCCGCTAAGCTGGGAGGCATCGAGAAGCAATCTGCCGACATCGGGCAGAACAGGAATGGCAGAGCCGCCGCCTCAAGGTCTATCGCGAAGGCAAACGCGTGTACCCAGGCCAAGGTAGACGACACCGAGATCTCGCTACTAGAGGCGCAGATGAGGGAGGAGATCAAAGGGGCGCGGATTGAGCTGGAAGAGAGGCTGAGGTGCGTCTGCGATGCGTGCGCCAGTCAGCCTCCCCTGTCTCTGTGAGTACAATATCGTGTATGTTTTTCGTATTTTTGCCATCTGACAACGTGCAGCATGACACTCAATATCGAACACTCATCAAACATTCCCAAAAAATTATAGAACCAAAACCAAAACAAGCCGAAAAAAGAAACTTTGCTTTTTTCGGTTGCCGTTTTCTGTGGCCACACGCCTGCTACAATAGGGGCAGCACTTTTTGGCCTAAAAAAAGCTGACCAGCTGGGCTTTTGAACCGAAGAGCTACCCAACATCCCTTGCGTTTGATAATATGAACTCGCTGACGCCTTAAGAACTGGAAACCCGTCTTTGGAGACAAGTTAATTGGAATTAGTATAGGGAGAGGTTTTGGGGCTCTAAAGGAGTTAAGTACCTACTGTAGGCCATGTCATTGTCCATCGGATGGTACTTCCATTCAATGTAGTATCAACATTCGCTTTTGGGCGAGGTATAGAGCTCCTCAACCGAAGAGCCTTAAACAAGAATAGAGGGATCTCTACCGCAGCATGCGTCACCACGCAAGGCCGCGCTCGCACCGCTATCGCCGGGACAACCACCTTTTGTCGGCTTTGGCTAATTCGCCGCTGAAAAAATCGACTCCCGGGCTCGCGTGGGAGGGGGGGGGCGGTGGAACGGGAGGTGAAGAGAGGAGGGGGAGGGGGGAGGCGCTTTCCAGGTGTTTCTTTGCACCCTTAACAGCTAATCGGCATGAGGCATTCTTTTTTTTATCAGTTAACTACCGTATTGCTTGCTTGCAAGCAGCAGAGGATGTCAGCGCAGAGTTGGGGTTTTCTCCGTGGCATGACCGGGTCCTCACATGTTCCGGGCGCTTGCGGTGAATTTGCTAAGTTTCGATTGGCTGACACGTACAAGCAGTCCTTGATTCCCATTCATTTTTGTTATTTCGTCCTCCACCGTTATATCAAGTTTATCATCCAATAATGCCGCTTTCGACGAAACGCACTGTTCTAAATGTTTCTTGTCCGCGCGTCCTTCCTCCAAATGACGCTTTGGGATATCTGCTTCCTTGGATTATTTTCGAAGAGTGGGAGAAAAGGGCCTTGAAGCTCATGTTGCCGCGCGTGCTGTCAAAAGGGACAAGGCTCTACGTTCTTTTATCCAGAAGGTCCAGGCGTTGGAGGCGAAGGTACGGCACGCGGCACCCCTTGTTTCTATATAGACGAAAGCTCCGATGTGTGGAAGGGGAGTAAACATCGCATCAGGTATGGCCATAGTCCGTAACACCATAGACCCTCGCATTCCCACAATGCCGGGGAACGTCGGGTTTAAATCGACCAGGCAGGCATTGCTTGCGCCGAGCGCGAACCGCCGTGAAGTGTTCGGCGAGCCGCAAGAGAGATGAGCTGCATCCTACTAATAACCCGCCTGTGAGGCGGACTTCGGGCATTCTTGTAGCGCTGAAGCATGCTACGGTTAGAGACGATCTTTTTGTTTTTCCGAGGCTCCTCCCGTGAGGAGCTCTATACCTCACCTTGACACTCTTTTTCTGTACACTGGAAGTGCAGCTCATTGAGCTGACCCACGGGCAACAATAAATATTCCGAAACAAAAAATGGCCCGCTTCAGACGTTTTGGGGTTAAGGAGCCCCGTGGTTCAGTGCTTTCGCTTATGGCCAAAACGTTTTACCTCGATCGTAGCACGCGTCCGCTACTGTAGGGTGGTGGTGGTGGGGGGGGTGTACTCGATATTCATGCATGGCCGTAGTATGGCCATAGCTACTATTAGTAGGCCTACGATGCGGGGACGGAGCATGTCGGGTTTTCACCGTCCAGACAGATATTGCTTAACCAAGCGCGAAGCGCCGTGAGGAGTTCGGCGGATCGCATGAAGGGTGAGCTGCATCCTACTAAGAACCGCTTTGGGGGCGGACTTGCATATCGATGACAGCGTCAATGAGTTAGTATAATCCCGGTATGGCACTTCCAGAGACAGCAATGGGAGTACTATGCAACTGCCTCTTGGGTGCCTTACCATACGCACTACGTGATACGATAATTTCCCTTGTGCGGAGTAAAAGTTCTCCACCCCACACAAATTATCGAACTCGACCGCCAGCTGTGATCGACCGCCAAAAAAAAACGATAACCTGGTGGTCTGTCTCATGTAGTGAGCGACATGTTTTACAGTGTCGTTGTCAACCGACGCTAACCCAGCCTATATATAATATAGGAGGGGGTACTACAGGGGGGACGTCCTATTCGGACCGTTTATGTCAGCGGCTTACGGCAACTCGCGCGGGCAGATACCCTATCGCTTTGCAGGTCTTGAACTTGTGCGCTATGTCATTTTGCGAGTTACCCCTTCATCGAATTGTGTTTACTGTAAATCATTGGCCCAGCGCCACTTGTCCGAGTAGCTTGCCCTATTCCTTTGCAAGTATTGAGCTTGCGCGACTCTTTGTTTTCGCGAATTCCGCCGCAATCGAAGAAAATGGCGCACTGCTCAGGACGACAGGGGGGGCACTCCCCCTACCGTAGCCTTGATGAAGTCAGCACATTAGCAAGCCAAAGTCGCCGCTACGGGATGCGGTCTTTGCATGGCTGCTGCTGGTTTGTCGTGTACTAGTATATGAGGAAATCGTCAGCTATTTTAGCAGCCGCGAACGGTCGTGGAGTAAGCGGGTGCGCTGTTGATTGAAAGCACTACGTGGGGCGTCAATATGTCCTCAAACAGACAGGTCACAAACTACTAAGAATGAGCGGAGAGTAGCATAGTGTCATGACTGAACCGCTTGAAAATAGTTAAGTGAACGGCTTAGCACAAACTGAGGGAACTGATTGACAATAATAGGTGGCATATGGTACGCAGTGTACTATGCAAGCATTGACATGCGATATCGTGTAGCTCGTCTGTACGCACAATTGTACGCCAGTCGACGAGGGAAGAACATATCGAGTGCTCGTGTGATAGAAATGAAGGATTGCATTGTGGTGGACGCGGGGGGTGCGGGTGCCTGCTGTATGATCCCGGATCGTCATTACGAAAAAGTCGGGAGCTGGAAAAAAACTCAATCACAATAGGTGCGACGGAAAGCCAATAAACAAGAAAGGAATGCGGCGGCGTTAATCCGTTCCGACCCTCGCCACCTCCCGTTTTTCCTGTGACTCCTGCCTCAAGGTGGCTAGGGATGAAGCAGAAAATGTGATAAAACTCGAGAAGATGCATGCTGAGAGGACGAGAGCAGACAGCGGGGCAAGGGACGCTCACAGCCAAGGTCCGCGTCGACTAATAGAAACCGAGCAGGTGTCCGACGAGGAAGAAGGGGATTGGGTAGACGTTGAAGAAAGAGACGCGGCGAACAACGGCATTTTCGAGGTGGGAGATAGCATCGTTGAAAATTCAGAGAGAGTCCGCGGCCGGGCAAACGCTGGAGATTTCAAAGTGGCAGAGAGCACCGTTAAAAAAATGCAGAAAGTCCACAGCCATGGCACCAACGGACTTTTCAAGGTGGTAGAAAGCGCCGGTGGACCAAAAACACAGAGTGTGCGCGGCGAAAAAACGTGCGAGAAGAGCCAGCAAGTCGATATCATCGGGAGGGAATCGACGAAATTGGGCGTTCTCGAGGCGTCGAAGGAGAGAACCGAAGCCGTTGCTGCAACGTTTTCTGCCAAAATCCAGGAGCTTGTGGCTGAGCTGCGCGCTGTCAGACAGAAGCTGCGGGTATCCAAGGAGGAACTGAGGTGCGAGGAGTGTTGCCGTTCTGCATTATTATTCCTGTAATTATGATTGTTGTCGTTGTTGTTGTTATTACTACTTTTGCCCTCCGACAATATAGCGTAGATGCCTTTCCGATGTTAATCGAATATCCTTCCATAAAGCAGCAGTAACTACGACCTTCTGCCAGCCGGTTCCCATTTCCTTTCCCCACATTTTCTCATTTTAGCTACGATTACTTCCTTTCCCTACATCTGTTCGTTTTTGCTATTTGTCCGCCTTAATCCTCATCAACATTGTCCCAGGCCATTGGCCGCAGTCCTCCCGCTTCTTCCTTTCTTCCCCTTGCGGCTTGGCGGCCCCTCAGAGCTAGTAGCTATTATCAGTCTACATTGTTGTTGTCGTTGCCGTTGTCGTTGTTGCTGCTGCTGTTGTTATTATTACTATTATTACACTCCAACAATATAGCGTAGATACTTTTCCGATGTCAATCGCATATCTTTGCATAAAGCATTAGTATCTATGACTTTTTGCCAACAATTTCCCTTTTTCCTTTTCTCACATCTTCTCATTTTATCTGGTACTTCCTTTCCCTACATACGCTGTTCATCTTTGCCATCAGTCTACCCTAATCCTCATCAACATTCCCACCCCAGGCCATTGACCGCAGCCCTCCAGCTTCTTCCTCCCTTTCCTTCGCAGCTTGGCGATCCCTCAGAGCTAGTTTATTGTTGTTGTTGTTGTTGTTGTTGTTGTTGTTGTTGTTGTTGTTGTTGTTGTTGTTGTTGTTGTTGTTGTCGTTGTTGTTGTTGTTACAACTCTCATCAGTTGTCTTCCGGTCGTAATCGTTTCATTTCCTGTTTCATTGCGAGTTTGTGCCACCATCCTATGATCCATTGATACAGTGCTGTAGATAAAAAGCATTCCCACCGCTGCTGTAATCGGTTCATTGCTAGTTTCCCCCTCCACTTCACAATCGGTTCACACTCCGTTCATGCTGTTTTCCAGATAACATATTTCAACGGCTGCTATCAACCCCCAACCCCGATCAACGTACTTATAGCCAACACCCTCGTGCCTCTACTCTGCTCTCAGCAGGCGCGAGATTTCATTTATTTGTAGTCCGTCATGTACTCGTTTTCTCACTTTTACAACATCATTTTCCAGCTCAGGGCACAGTTTGACTCTGGGTCAAAACTGAAATCTCCTTTGCCACCTGAACTAACATGAGTGCAGGCCTGTGCTGCCTCCGTTACGGCTCCAAACTTTGATATTCTGACATGGAAACGTCGTTCATGTTACTATCGCTCGGTGTATGTCCCAATGTGCTGCATCTTCGGCAGTACCATAGACTAAACCGTTACAACTTTGCGTGCTAATGCACAAGGAATACGAGCGACCGTAGGCCAAAGGCCATGTACTCTGCCGTAGCCCCTTAGCTATTGTAAAAGTCTCCTCACACTAATTCCGAGTACTTTTTCCCAAAAAAATAAAATAAACGTGAGTGCAGCGATTGAGTATCGTAAAAAACAACAGCAAACTATTTTCAAGTAATTTTTTCCCCAAAACGTGGGTGCAGTCATCAGCTACCGCAAAAAAAATCAACCCACGATAATTCCAAGTATTTTCCCTAACTAACGCGAGTTTAGGTTCTGAAAAGGCTACGTGACTTTCCCGAATCTCCCCCCGCATCCGCCAACCACCATCCCCTGAATGGTAGTGTGGGTCGATTCTGGTCTACAGTAGTAATGTACCTTGCGCGGAGATGCTTATCACGCCACACAGAGCTTCACAACGCGTTGTGAAAAGTTGCTGATAGGCTCATTCGAAAACTCTTGTCAAGAGTTTTCCGACGTATATTTTTAGACCGGGACAATTCGTTTGACGTGTCTTCGTTTGTTTTCGAAACGTCCGAACCGGGCCCTCATCTGTTTTCACATTCATTCGTCGATGCTTGTACAGGGAGTCGATGGGCGCCGAAGTTGAGGCGGTTTTGCGAGTGACGGAGGCTGAAGAAACTACCGCGGACCTGAGGCTAGAGCTCGAGGCCTGCAAGCGAGAGGTGGGGTCTCTGCCGTTTCATCCAAACTGTTTGTTGCTTGCTTGCTTGCTTGTTTTTTTTTTTTTTTTTCCCGTGACAGGTAAAGCAGGAGATCGAAAATCCCGTCGATCGTTCTCTGCTGAGACTGCACCGAACACGAACCGCGTTTGAACAGGCATTCTTCCTGTCGTTTCATCGTGGAAGCGGAATGGTATTTTTTTCACAACAAATTTGAAGGCAATAATGAATATCCGCATTTGAGGGAAACGATCTGGTGCTAATAATGCACATTATCTGAGCCCCCTGAGTACCACTGGACCAACACATAGTAAACAGCGGTGACTTGCAGGTTGCTCTTTTATCGCCCGCACAACCAGGGAGTTGCTGTTCGGAATTGACAAATTCATGAAATTTCATCTGAGGACGCCTAGTCATCGGAAACGCCCTCGCCTGGTCGAGGCTGCGTGATTTTTGTGCTATCAGAAATTGAAAGACCAAGCGAAATTATGAGACATCGTGCATTTGCCAGGCCTTTAATTTTCTCGACCCTTGGCTACCCTACGTTCTAAGCGTAATGGTGAGCTTTAGCCCAGACCTTCAAGTATCTCTATCATTAACTACTTATTTTTCTCAGCGTGCTATAGGGCAGTCGCTTTGCTCCCATTGTGCATCGCGTGCGTTTGCAAGGGTTCGGTAAGCGCCATGTACCAGGTACGGTCTTACGTGCGCAACACTGAGTGACTATTGCTGGACAGTACAAATACAGAGGGCGCCCGCTCTTAAGAAATTCGGCCTTACCAGGTAAGAAGTTGAGGCCCGTTTTATCACGATAAAAAAATAACTTGACCGAAGAGACGGTGCTCGGGGTCGGGTGCCATGCAATTCCCGTATGGTAGCCAATAGTAGATTGTGGTCAATGGTGACGAGAAATATGAAATTGACCCTCGACACCTAACTGACGTTCCTTGCTAGCGGGCATAGCAGTCTGTAAGATGCGAACGCAACGATAGCAACTTTTCTGCTGGTAGTACTCGAGAAAACGCCAGAGATCGGTCACCTACGAAAAGCCCTTATCAACTGTAGAGCTCCTCAATCTACAATGGAAAATTCCATCATGAACCAGAGCACAACGAACACCCCACCTCGTCTTTTGTTTCGTTTTTTCTTCTTTGTTTGCCTTTCGACGCATGAGATTGTGGGCCTGCGAAGGACTCGAGCATGATCCGCTAAATGTTCTGTATCAACAGCTTCCTCTTGTCTTGCGGGATTTTGGGTTTCCGTCGTCTCCCATGTGACGTTTCAGATCGCGGAGCTTCGCAAGGCACAAGCACCGTCACATGGTCAAGCGCAACCGCTCGGGTAGGTTAGAGTTGGTAGGTAAGGGCAGACTACGATAAGGGGGATACCCCCATTTGCTCTTCCGATTTCCGGCTACTGAAACGCGGGTATGTGAATGGCTTGTGGGAGCAGCTACACCACCGATTTCATGCCGCTCACATCTTGAAACCGGGCTTCACACGGAAAAGAGGTCCACCCTCGCGCGAATGGCTCTAAATCGCTGAAAACGCAATACCCATGGTCATACGGCTATGGCTATGCGTGAAAAGAGTACCCCCCCCGTGCTACCGTGGTGTTGGAACGAACACCGAGGGATGTAACGCGGTGGTAGAACAGAAGTTTTTCGCTTTTTCACGCCCCTGGTAGGTAAGATCAGTTGGATCGAAGTTGCAGACTGTACGAGTTGGACGCGATGGTTCTAAAAAGGTGGTTCCGCGTTTTCGCCGCAGCACACGCCATGACGACTCAGCGTACAGATGAGGCGATGTTGCTATGTACAAGTACCTAGATATGCGAGGCGTGAGGCAGATGGTGGGGCTCAAGTGTGCATACTATTAGCCAGTGCGAAGCGCAAGGAAAAAATGATGACGTTCGGGTGGTGGGGCTGAAATTTCGCAGACCACTAGCCAACACTTCTCCGGAAGATGGGAGTGTTTGGTTTTCTCGTTATAAACTCCAGACCGGGGCATTTTTTTTCTGGTTTTGTTAGACCCAGGCAAAGGGGACGCTTTGTTTTTGTCATTAATGCTCCCGGGAGCTACCCTTGTCTTCTCAAGGTGGTCTCAAATGTGCGTGCTGGAGAGCGCCGCCGTATATGGACATGTCCGAACCTTTCAGCCACGAGCGTAAAAAAAGGTGTTCGTTGAAAGTGGGGTGACTGATGGGGCAAGGACGAGCAGGCGAGGCCGTAAGGCAAAGCACACGATGTGTCTTTTTTTCTTTGTAAGGTTGAGGTTTTGCACAGCGACAGGAAAAAGCTTGATTTCTACTACCCTGTAGCAGAGGTTCGTGCGCAAAAAGGCAGCGTCTCGAGCAGACCGAACCGGATCTCTTTGAGACCCGGCGTGAACGACGGCATTAGGCTCGTGTTCTGGCACACTGCTGTTGGCGGCAGCAATAAACAGGAGCTTTAGGCAAGCTGCTGTTGGTGCCACCTCAATACACCCGAAAACGTCGGATAAATCCTGGCCGGATGGGCCGCATCCTTGCGCTGCCTATGGTGTGACATCTGTTGGATTGTTCAGGGGGGTTATGCACATGCTCGCAGTTTGTGTGTCGAATAAATGGCGGTCGGGAAAGGGCTTCGTTTTCTCTTCGGAAGGCGGCTCTTGGTTGATTATTGTCGATCGTTTAGGGCTTGATATTTTTCTTGTACACGGCTGTTTCAGAGTTCGGTTGCTGTTAGAGACGATCGTGTTAGGGACAGTCAAAATGTTGACAAGGAGTGCAGGCTCAGACTGACGGCTGGTGCATTTTACATTTCCCCCCTGTGTTTCTGTTCTTGCAGTCTGTGTTTCGATGGTTTGGCGCGGGCAGTGTACTCCTTGGGCTGAAAATGTACCATCGGAAGGGTGTGCGTTCGTGACAAGAGGGTATGCATGCGGGACAAGAGGGGAGCGCGTTTGTGACAAGGGGGGTGTGCTTTTGTTATGGGAATTGTATATGTTTGTGCGGCAAGAGGGGTGTGCGTTCGTGACAAGCAGGGTGTGCAGTTGTGATAGGAAGGGTGTGCGTCTTTTTGACAAGAGGGATGTGCGTGTGTGACAAGAGGGGTGTTCATTTGTGGTAAGAGGGGTGGGTATATGTGATAATATTGGTGCGCATTTATGACGAGAAGGTTTTGCGTTTTTGACAGGAGAGGAGTGCGTCGGTGACGCCAAAACATACAAGTACCTGAAACGAAGAAACTACCGGTCAGCCAATGGCCTATCCTAGGTTGGTTGTCAAACTGTGCGCCTCGAAAACGACTTCGGTAAATTACCGAATTTAGTTGCCAAACTGTGCCCCGCGAAATCGGTTAAATACACACCATAAAACCTGTCAGCTGTGCGTTCTCCCAATGTTTTGATACTCAACTTTGCAAGCTGTCCATGATACATCGACCTAAACGCGGAATTTAGCTGCCAAACTGCTGCGCGCGGACAACGTGCAAGTGCACAGCAACGAAAAATTACACCTGGCATTTGTGCCTGGGACGACGGGAAGTATTATATGCAGGCTACTGACTAACATCACCCTGTTGACCCTGGTACAAGCTATACTGTAGTTCCAAGGGGAGTCGCCGACCTATATATTAATGAGGACACACACCCAGTAATACGCGCGATCATAGTATTACACACAGCTTGCAAAGATGAGTTTCGACAAAATCCTCGATGTCACAGCTGGAGTGTATCTTTATTTTTATAATGTACTTCGAAGTGTAATCTATACATGTACACACTCGAGCTGTAGTAAGGGGTACAGTAGCACTTTTTGGCCAACTTGTTTCGACCAAAGTTCTGGCCTCCTCAACTAATTGATACGAAGTGGTCAACTTGGTCAACTCACATACTATACCCGAAGTCGTTTGAACACCGTTTGTGTTTGATGATACCATCGATATCATGGTTGTTTTACACCTATGCCGTGGGGTTGTTCATTGGGTTGCATTCTTCAATTTGCTTAGAGTACGCTTAGGTATGGAGCTCCCCGAATGAAGAGCCTCGGAAAAAGTTCAAAATACGCCAACCTCTCGCGTCGCCTCACTCGGCCGTTCTGTCAGTGCAGAAGAGCCGGGAGGATGTGCCGTAGCTTGGTCGGCCTCAGTAGCGAGTTCGGCGTCTCTGATTGCCGGATCTTCTGATGCTAGTCCAAGACTTGAAATGTTGTGTGCACTTCTGCCCGACGCTCGCCTGAACTCACACGCTGCGCCTGTTGTGCGATTTTCTCGTGCCAAAGAAGTGGTTGCAGTATGGTGTTGCTGTTCTTGCATTAACTCTTCATCATTATATAGATGTTTTTGTTGTTCCTTTTTTCTTTGCTCGTAATATATTTGATCGTTTTCGTTTGTGGAAGGTGAATACGAAGCATATCATGTTGTTGCTGAAGTATTTGTTGTCGTTCTCACCTTAACTCGCACAATCAAGTTCGTGGTCACAGGACAGGCTCCAGTCACTCTGGCTGGGTTGAAGAAAACCCCAGAAAAAAATACAAGCAAACCAAATGTGGTACACGCATACATCTTAGCTGAAGCAATTCATGCATCCGCCAAGAAATATGATCAAATGAAATCGGCAGTCAGCCCACGTACGTGCCAGGCCCATACTGCTACATGACATACGTCTCAAGACTTGCATCTGAAAACCGACCACACAGCATGTCACCCAGGAAAACCAGGCAATCTAAAAATCCGAGGAGGGAAACAAGGAACTAACTGGTAGTAAGGTAGAAATAAAAGAAAGAACGAGATAAGTAGAAAGTGAACCAAGGAAAATAATACGTACGTTATAAGTTACTACGACTCGCCAGACCGGGAGTGTAGCAAGGTAAGGCCAGCTACGTATCGCTACGAAAAGAAACCGACAAGGAAAACACTCGTCTGGTCTAAGCCAGCAAACAGAATTAGACTACCACGTACGTATTACACGAAGTACCTATCACTACGCCTACATATGACAGACTGAAGTCAAACGGAATTTTAATAAAAAAGAAAAAAAAATAAACAAGAAAAATAAACAAAATAAGAGGAAGAAAGGAAAGGAAATAACACAATACTAGATGACCCTAGGGACTGACTAAAGATGGCATCGGGCACATATACAGGGTATCAAGTGCATCAATGACTCTGGGGGGAGAACACAACAAGGCGAAGAAGTCCGGGCAGCCTAACTCTAGCTTCTTACGCCATTGGAAGGCACATAAACGTCAAGACGATTATGGCCACACCCATACTTCAATCTCTTGGGGCCCCCCTCTCCCCCTCCCCCCTCCCCCCCTGATTATGGTCACACCCATACTTCAATCTCTTGGGGCCCCCCTCTCCCCCTCCCCCCTCCCCCCCTTTAAATACACATATAATGGTTGGCCTCCGTTGGCACCGACGACGCTGTAAAACATTATATGAGTATTGGGGTTGGCGTTGTTTGGTAACGACGCTGTAAAACACGCCAATCACTGCGTGAGCTAGACAACTAGGGTAACGTTTGCTTTTTTTGTCGGTCACCATGATCGTTATCGGGTAGATCATATTGTGCGCAGTGGAGAACCCTAACTCCGCACAAGGGGAATGATCGCATCACGTGGTGTGAATATGGTACGGCGCCCACGAGGCAGTTACATTGCAATACCCATTGCTGTCTCTGGAGTGGCCACACCAGAAAATAAAATAACTCATTGACACTGTCATCCATAACCAAGAAAGTAGGCATGAGGTGCCGAAGTCCGTCTTACGAGCGGTTTTTCGGAGGATGCAGCTCACCCTTCATTCGACTCGCCGAACACCTCACGGCGCTTCGCGCTTGGTGCACGCAATGTCTGCCTGGTTGGTGAAAACCCGACGTGCTCCGTCCCGGCATAGTAGAGACGCGAGGGTCTATGGTCATACGACTACGGCCATGCACAAACTGAGTACACCCCCCCCCCCCTGCCGCCCCCCTCCCCCCCGCGGCTTAGAGATACCGACGGTGGGTGGCGCCGCCACGGCCTTTTCCGTGTCGCTCTGCAGCTCTATAACTCTCCGCGTCATGCCCTTTCCGCATGAATGACGCTGCTCCCTTCTCGACCCGTCGGAACCATCTGCCGGCCTTCTGTGCAGCCTTTACTTCCCAAGGCCGACGCATCTTCCTCCATGCGCACCATCCAGTTATTTCGTTGCCCTCTTGAGGAGCCCTTACCCCCAACCAGCTCCCCAAACATCACCCTTTGTGGCAGACGCTCCTCCCCTATACGTGCCACGAATCCCGCGAACGATGTCCTCCGTTTCCTCACTGTCGCTTCTATGTTCTCGCAAGCTGTCTTGGCGAGCGTGTCGGCGTACGAGAGTGTGGTCGTCGCGCTTCCATTTCCGCCAGCCGAAGCATCGCAGGAGTATGGAGAAGTGAACCTGTCGTGGCCTGTCGTAGTCAGGGTTGTTCGGGCTCCACGTCACGCACCAGTCTCGATACTTCGGTTTTAAGCATCTGCACCTTCAACCGTAAGTGCACGCCCGGCGATCATAAATTTCCATGTTGTACCGCTGGAAACACGCCCAGGCCCTCTGAAGAGGCCGAGTTATCTCGGAACTGACTTCTCTGCCTGCAGTGATAGCCCCACCCAAGCACACAAACTCGATCGTTTGTATATCTGGCCGGCTGCAATGATAGTGAACAACACCTTCCCCCCACCTTTAGTCTGCAGACACATAGTCTCTGTTTTTGGCCTCGGAGACCGCAAGCCTGAACGCCGAGCACACAGTTACGATCACCGACATCAGCCTCTCCGGTCGTTCTGGATATCGCGGTACGATGCCCGCATTGCGGCGTACAGCATACCCCACAACCTATGCACCTCCTCCTCCTCCTTTCCCCCCCGCCCGTCGACTTTGACTGCGCGTGGTGTGCCTTTCTTCTCTCTTTTCTCCTTCTTTCGTTGGAGCTGCACCATGTTGTGCATGAAGGCTGCATCAGCGGAGAAGGGTTTCTCGGCGACACGCAGCACCACCGTGAAAGGCATGTTGAACAGCAATGGCGCGAGCAAACACCCTTGCCGAAGACCTTGCCCAACGTCGAGCTTATCCGAGCACTCCCATCATCCAACCGCACGCATGCTTGCATGCCGTCGTGGAATTGGCGGGCGACGGCGACCATTCTCGGTGACACGCCAAAACGAGCAAGGATATTCCACAGAAGGGTTCGGTGGATGGGTTCATAAGCTCTGGTGACGTCGTCAAAGCAGAAGTAAAAAGGAGTGTTCTTCCGCGCCAGTTCCTGCAGTCGTCGCACGACGATCATCATGTCATTAGCCGAGCACTGGGATCTAAATCCACACTGCTCCTACGGCAAAATGTTCTCGTGTTCGCAGTAGTCACTAGGACGACCCGCGATGACGTTGAGGAGTACTTTGCCCGCGTGTACCACGACGGAGATGCCACGATAGTTGCCACATTCTATCAGATCTTCCTTCTTGTGCAGCACCTTAATCGTCGCATATTTGCATTGCTGTGTCACGCCACCTCCTCTCCACACAGCTACGATGACCTCGTGAAATTTCCGAACGTGTCTAATTCTCCTTAGCCGGTCAAGACCTTCAGGAGAGGGATGTACACTATATGTGTTTTTTGGCCGATCACCGCGGCAGTGTTCACGGACTTTCACGGCATTCCATGGCCACGTCCACAGCGTTCCACGGACAACCGCTTACGCTCCACGGGCTACCGCGGACCTTCCACGGACTTCCATGTATATTCCATGGGCTCCCAGGGAATGCCGCGGCAAGTAACGGCACACCGCGGAGGCCCATGGCACTAACCATGGCAATTTCCACGGCAATCTTCACGGCAATCTCCACGGCAATCTCCACAGCAATCTCCACGGCAATCTCCACGGCAGCACCCACGGCATACAACGGCAAACCGCGATCACCCACAGAAACTTCCACAGCAATGCCCATAGACACACCCACGGGCACGCCCACGGATACACCCACGGACGTTTCCACGGAAATGTCCGCGGACATCCACGGATAGGTACCCACGGCAAGACCCACGGCCACTCCCGCGGACGCCCACGGCAATACTCACGGCCACGGCCGCGGACGGCCACGGATGACCGTGGAAATTGCTGCGGTTGGCCGTCCGCGGAAACTGCCGCAACTACGCGGACTTCCGCGGACTTCGGGTGTTTTACATTATAGTGTTTTTCAAAACCATGCAACTAACCCTAACCCTAACCCTAACCCTTATGAATTTCTGTGCCACGGCAGTTTCCGCGGAAACTACCGTGACAATTGCCGCGGACTTCCTTCAAAACCATGGAACTAGCCCCAACCCTAACCCCAACCCATACGGACTTCCATGCCACGGCAGTTTCCGCAGAAACTGCCGTGGAAATTGCAGCGGACTTCCGTGGGCATGGTTGGTGCGACGGAGTTTGCCACGGACAGAACTGTGGCACGTGCTGTGGAAATTGCTGTGGACTTCCGCGGACTTTCGTGGTAATCGCCGCGTATCGGAGGATTGCAGTGGCAATGGCTGTTGACGGTCGCGGATGGCCGTGGAAATTGCTTCGGTTGGACGTCCGCGGAAACTGGCATGACAATTGCCGCGGATTTCCGCGGTGATTGCTGCGTTGCCGTGGGCAATGGCCGCTGATAGCCGTGGAAAATTCCACGGCAGTTGCCGCAGAAGGTGCCTTGGTCATTGCCGAGGACTTCTGGGTTGCCATGGTCGGTACGGCGGGGTTTGCCACGGACAGAACTTTGGCACGTGCCGTGGCCACAACCGTGGCATTTTCCGGTGAAAGTGCCATAAGCCGTGCAGTACTTGCCGTGGGAACCCGCGGGTTTCCACGGTTGCCCGTGGCAACACCCACGGAATCCACGAAATTTCTGCACAACCGTGGCATTTTCCGGTGAAAGTGCCATAAGCCGTGCAGTACTTGCCGTGGGAACCCGCGGGTTTCCACGGTTGCCCGTGGCAACACCCACGGAATCCACGAAATTTCTGCGGTCATTGCCGCGGACCTCCGCCAAAATGTCAAATAATGTGCATCCGTGCTTCAGGAACTCGGCCGGGAGGCCTCGAGCCCTACCGCCTTTCGGTTCGCCAGCTCACATGTCGCTTCCTTTACTTCGTACCTAGACGGGACATCGTCCAGCGGCCTGCACGGGGGCCACTTCTTGAGCTCGCCCACAATGCTCGGATCAAGGGTCAGAGACTTGGTGATAAGCTATTTATGAAACCACCTCACCCACCGCTTCCGGACGAGGGCATTAATCCGCAGCAATTGATCATCCTCGTCCTTGATATAGTTCCAGTTAAACGTCCTCTCCCTTTCACATCAATCCCCGTGAGGTGTTTGTAAAAGCCTGATCACCTCCTCGGATACGCCCGTCGAGTTGGCTGACGTAATCTTCGAAGAACCTCTGTACAGCTTCCGCCTGCGTGTGTGTAAGTTATTTGCTGGTCGCCTTCAAGCCTCGCCGTAGACCACGATCATTTGGAGCAGGACGAAGCCGTTTGCTCGCGTCTTTTCTATCCTGCCATCGTGCACCCAACTTCGCTTTCGTCTCCCCGTTCGCACACCAATCCCTCGGCACTTGCTTGCGCCGAATAGGGGGTCTCGATTAGTACTGAGGTCATATCATCACCGCTACCGGCATTCGTACCGGGTATTGGCGAGGCAAGATTTGGCGGTCATCCCTTCTTGAAGATTCAACCGGAGACGCGGGTCTACCATTAACCTTGGTCAATCAACAGCGCGCCGGATCTTGATGACTCCCTTTGGGATATTTTGTATGATGCGACCTAAGAGGCAAATATTTCCGAAGACGAGATTATGGTTTGACTCAGCGTTTCATTTTGCATGGGCTCCACACCATGACATTACGTACCAGTCACCTATCAACTTGCCGTGTCAGTATGTAGTCAAGCCTGTACTGGGCCTTTCCTCGGTTAGGGCTCTGAAACGTGTACATATACCACGCGCGGGTGTGGCATATCACGTATTGAGGAGGGCCAGTTTGTTGTGTGTTGCGTGAAGCAATAGTCGCTCTCCGTTATCGTTCAGTTCATCACGCCCGTATGCACCCATTACCGTACGGCCGGTCCACCTGATCCCTCGCATGCCGGTACGAGCATTGGAGTCCATGAGGGCAAGGAGGTGGTTCCTACTGGGTACCCCCTTGACCACCTCGTCAAGTGAATTCCAAAGTGGTCTTTCTCGCTGGTGCTCACATCGAGAGTGGGAGCATAGTCTTTAATAAAAGATACACCGTTAGATTTCCCTTTGAGTTGGATGCAAACCGTCATCGATCTAGCACTGATTCACTCGACAGCGAGGTCACCTTTATCCACCCCTGCCACGATAGACTCTCTAACAGCTAAGCCTACCCCAATATTCCTCTTATTTTCGTGTTTTTCTCCGTCTGCTCCGACGTAATGCGCAACATATCTCACCACTGTAAAAGAACTTTGTTCATCACACCTCACCTCATACTATCCTATGACGTCACAACCTGCGCCCTCGCGAGTATCCAGGATCACCTCGGCATGGCCAATGCCGTTCGTGCCCTTGAAAGCGAGTATGCGAGCGTTGAATGTACCCACGACGAGTTCCCCCGCTCTGTAGTTTCCGATACACCCTTCGAATCCTCCTACGTCTCCTCCTCTTCTTCCGAGGGTCCGATTTCCTCACTTCCACTCACCGTTTTTCCCGAACAGAATATTTCCCGCTCTCCGTCTCCCTTCGCGCAGCCCGGTTCTTGCCAACGACTGATTCTACGATAGCCCCCCCAAAAACCAGCGATGTTCTTTAACGAGCGCTTCGTGGCTGCTCGATACGAGGAAGGGTGCTGTGAAAGTATAGCTTCAGATACGTTCTTGTTCGCGAAGGACTATTGACCGATGACGTCGGGGTGGCAAAGGGCACCGTATTTCAGGAGATACTACCGTGGTCTAGTTTCAAAACCGGCGACTTCGTTGAAAAAAAGTTGGGGGGGCTACCGCAGAATGACTCCAAAATGCGAACGTGAAGGGGGTAGCAGTCCTGACACGCTGCTTTCATCTCCTTTCCGACGTTGGTGCTTGTTCACATGAGTTCGATCCTTTCTTGTCCGTTCGCTACGAGCCCCAAGCTTTCCGCGACGGTGACACGACACTGCGTCCGCAGGCAATACTGCCGCGTTAAAAAAAAACAACGCAAGAAACTTCTTACCTGGTCGCTAGCTTTCACCGCCGGCCGGGCCATGCCTGAGCGCTAATTCAGCGCACGAGTAAGGTCGGCGCCCCACTCCCCTCAGGGGCTCTGGCACGTCTCAGGCCCGAGCGCCACCCCGGCCGGGGAACAGCCGAAGGTGGTATCAAACCAGGGCCCGGCTGCGCCCAGCTTGCATTGGCTCAGTCCAGCTCAGCAACGCAGTGCCGTGCGGTGCCATGCCCTGCCGTGCGGTGCAGTACTTTGCCGTGCTGTGCCGTGCTTTACCGTGCTGCGTGCTGTGCTCTGTTTAATCTTTCGTACGTGCCAGATATCATTCCAAGTATCGTACTTACCAGGTGCCGGTACGCCAGGTTTGTACGTACTACATTTTGTCGAATAAAATAATATGTACTCCCAGCTCAGCTCAGCTCAGCTACAGCTCAGTAGCGCAGCGCAGTGGGTGTCGTGCGGTGCCCTGCCTTGCGGGGCGATGCTGCGCCGTGCTACTCCATGCTGCGCTGTGCTTTCATTCGTACAAATTGTCAAGATATTATGCCAAGTATTAGGTGCCATGTACCGGTACGTACGTGTGTACTCGTATTTTTTGTCTCTTGATTGGTTGTCCTTTCTCGTTCATCTTTCTTCATGCCCCGCGCCCCCCCCCGTAAATTCAACCCGTACTGCCAATCAGAACGTGACATCGCCAGCAAGAACACAACACATCACAGGACACAGGGCAATCAACTCTCCACCAAATCATGGGCCTCTTACTTCTGCCCCCTTCACATCTAGTTACATTCTTCCTTGCGCACGCGCAGCGAGCGGTGTCAGCCGCCGGCGTGACGGAGACCTTAAAGTCCTTACTATGCCTACCGTTGGGCTGGAACTCCAGCGGCGTAAGTCAGAGACATTTGTGTGAGTTTATAGTGCAGGGGTTAACTGCGATTCCGACACCCCACGTTGGGCCCCCCGCTCCCCCCCTCCCCCGCCCTTTCTCGCCCTCCTTTTCATCACGGCGTTGTCCCTCTCCCCACCATGTATTTAGCCCTGCTGAAACTCCCTCGGCGTACGTCAGACACGTGTTTGTGAACGAGTCAGCCTCGATAGTCGCCATGGCAGCCGAGACTCCGGTGCAACGCTGTTGCTTTGTTGCTGTTGTTGTTGTTTTTGCTCATATTGCTAATAATGTTGATATTGATGTGTTGCTGCTGCAGTAGCAGTGTGGATTCATCAACAGCTACATGCTTAATTTCAAGTTTCTCCAACTTCCGCTCGGTCTTCCGCTACTGCTTTTTCTGCTGCTGTATCTTTCAGGCGCCTTCTCTGGCTCACGCCTCCGAGTGCATGAAGGCACCCCGAGAGATAGAGCTTGGGGCACAGAAGTAGGACGACATGGTCAGCCGTGGCCCAACGTGACTACGTTTCGTGTGTCGGTGGGTTGGCTGGTGGGTGGTTGGGTCCATCCGTCGGTCGGTTGGAGGGTGGGTAAAGGAGTGGATGGGAAACGGGTGAACGGGGGCTTGTGGGCGGGTGGGTGGCCTTTTGGCTAGGTGGGCGGGGTGGTACCGAGTGGATGGGTGGGTAGGTGGGTCGGAGAAGGGGGGGGGGGGTGGCGAGGGTGGATAGGTAGGTCGGACGAGGGGGAGGGTGTCGAGGGTGGGTAGGTGGGTTGGACGAAATGGGGGCAGGCGAGGGTGGGTGGGTCAGTGGGTGGATAGGTTGGCCCCGCATCGCATTGCATCGAATGGGGTCGACTTGAATGTAATTTTGTCGTTTTTTTCGAGCCGAATCGAATACTGTGGTGTCGCGAATCGCATAGCAGGGCATAGCGTAGCATAACATCGAAGTGGATGTTGTGCTATTGTCGCTATACCGTCGCTTGACTACCACACGCGTAGCATCGCACCTTATTGCAATTGTTTCTACTGTCGCTATCGCGTCGCATAGCTGTCGCGCTTATTTTTCGGACTCCGGCTCTTATTCCGATCCCGATTTCGGGCCGATTCTAATTCTGGTCAATCTTCCAGTTCCGATTCCCGGCTCTAATTATGGTTCTGATTCCAAATATTTTTCCACTATCGGTTCCGGTGGTGGGTACAATTCCGTACCCCGATCAGATATGACTCCGATTCCGTTCCAATTCCGATTCCGGGTTCGATTATAATTGTGGCCTCCGCTTGCAATACATTATTCTTACTCGGGTTCTGATTCCGCTTTTTATTCCGAGTATGGTTTCCGATGGCGTTTCCAATCCGGGCTCCGATTCCGGATCCGGTTAGGTCTCCGATTCCGAATCAAAATCCAATTATACGTCTGCCTCCCGATTCCGGGTTCGGTCCAGGTTCGATTCCGATTCTAGATGTTGACTCTAAGCACCATTAATTTTCAGATTCCTGTTCGGATTCCGATTCCAATGCCGATTTCGACTATAACCCCGGCTCCCGTTCCCGTTCTGGTTGGACGGATACGTTCCCCGGGTCCCGGCCGAAGGAAATGACAACCGTGCACACAACGATGTCGAGGGGTGGGAAGTGCCAGGTCGGGTGTTCAACACGAATTTGCGCGAGCTCGACGTAGAAACGTTCGTGCCCCAGTTCAAGGGCGACATTGCCACCAACGTTGGAGGCGAGGAAAATCCAGCGAAATCTTAGAAACGTTCAGTCTTGGGGGGAGGGGGTGACACCCGAAGCTGTCTGGGCCAAGCTTGAGAACCGGTCGGGGGGAGGGGGTGATTCTCGAAGCTACCGGGGCGAAAAGAGAAACGTTCGGGGGGGCAGGCAGCCGAGGCCCGAAGCTGCTATTAGTAGGGCGAAAGCTTGGGAAAAGGTTGGGGGGGGCGCTGGACTCTGTCGCGATGCCTAGTTTTTCTACGAGGCTAGCTGGCTAGCTATCTGCAGAGACTGTCGCGGGAAGGATCACAAGGTTTGTCGGGGTTCGGGATTGCGGCTTGTAGTGAAAGATCCGGTGTGGCTCAATCCTAGCCTGCATTCGGGGTCGGCACGAAGAGCGCCAACGCTGCGGATGGAATGATAGCAGCGCGTCGACATGGACAAGGGCACTCATTTGCCGCTGCCAAAATGATCCTACCTAATTTAATGTATTTTTCCCAAGAAGGTGGGTGCAATTCTAAAAGGGAAGATGATCCATCCTGTTGTGCTTTGTCGTTAGGGTCGGCTTGGTCGCAAGCAGTGACTGTGAAAACCTTGACGCTGATGGGCTCGCTCGTCGAAAGGACTGTTTGGAAGACCATTCGATAAAAAGCAAGGGCGGTGATAAACCAACAGCATTTACATGGAGCTTTGTGACATTTGGCAGCCTTGTCTGAAAATCTAGTAGCAAAAAACGAGCCGATACTCTATTATGTTCGCTGGTCATGGCTGATCTCAGCCCAACTCGCAGGAGTTTTCGTACTTTACGACCCTCTGGCCAAGACGTGGGCTCAGGTGTCTTCCCTTCTCCCCCCTCTGTAAGCGCCTTCATTTTTTTGCGCATAGAGTTCAGCATTCTCACTGCTCGTCGATTTTTTTCGAATTTTGCAAACTCACGCTGTCGCGCATGCAAGCGATGTTGTGACTCCCCAGTGTAGTGAGCGTGGTGCCGCAGAGATGGCAAGTTCTCCCAAACGAAGCTGTGTGTATTATTCACACTAAACCGTTATTTTTGCTCATCAACCTCCAGCACCCCCGGTGTCCTTGCCGATTCTTCATGTTATAATATAGTCTAGACATACAAGGTACAAGTAATATATATGGTGTGTCGCCAACAAAGCCAGCAACAAGGAATTCTGGTCGTGCAACGCTGAGGTGTATTTTGCAGCTTCTGTAGCTGGAGCAGGGCCCATCGTCAACGATAACTTTAGAAAAATAAGCGCACGACTTCACGTCGTCGCCAGCAGTACTTTGCGCCTAAATATTCACAACTCAGTCCTGGAGCCAATACCACCAGTTATTGATAGTGATTATTGTGCGCGTTCAACTCGCACACAGTGAACATATGTGTGTGTATTGTTCACATTAAACTGATCTTCACACCCGTCGACACCCGGCACGCCCAGTGTTCGCGCCTCGTCATGTTTTTAATCCAATAGGTGAGCTCTGCTATTATTAGAATAGCTGTGTGTGTTTGACCATCCACGTACACGGGTGTTCGACGCATGGCTGGCTCACTCACGGAGACAGAAGTCGCGATGTCCGGAGCACCATCAGTCGGGTGCAAGAGAGATAAAATAAATGCAGGACATAAAGTAAGGTACTGACCAGAGGGGCATTGCCCGCTGGCCATATCAAAAGTATGGTATACACGGTACCCCAAAATGGCGGTCGCACACCAATTTCTCGTACCCTTTCGTGAAGCGATGAGTTCCGCCGCATCTCCGAAGATGCTACCATCACACACACGAAGATATCAAATAGTAAATCAGACTTGCCCAAGGCATAAACCAGCATTCCCCAGCTGCTGTGTAAGGGTATATAGAGCGGAGACACAAGAGTGCCCCCTGCAGGTCTGCCAATTGAGCAGGTCCTCTGAGAGTACTTACTTTCTTAGTTTTCTCAGAGACGTAGCTTTATTCAAATTCCACCAGAGCCCCGGATGGCTAATGAGATCGGGGGCACGTGCCTCCGATCTATTTCCTGACAATCATGAATGTAAAACGCCAAGCTTATCATACGAAACCCATCCAAGTTCTCTCAATTCCGATAGTTACAGGCCTTTCTTTCGAGGCCGTATCTCAACACTATCCCGCCGTTTCAGAGGGGGAGAGTATTACAAGGCTTAGTTTGGATAAGTTATTGGTTAAACTTTTGTAAGTGGTCAAACGGACTAATACCCCACTAGGTCCTTAACAGAAGGGGGCGTAGGGCCTGCTATGTGACCCCGGATCTGAGTTTACTACTGTGGGAGGGAGCGCGAGAAAGAGAAGTGCGAGGATTACAAATGGGATAAAGAGGAATACAAATGCTGGCTGGTTCTCGTAAAGCTCCCAAATTCTCTCCCTGGCGAATGCAGCTCGCAATATCCAGGCAAAGGGTGGATATTTGGGATCATACTGACCCCCACATGACCAGTGGAAGAGGGTGACAAGGCCAGTTTTTTTTTTAACGGCCTCGGGCTGTCTCTCGGAGCAAATCTCGTATCGACCAATGACAGGCCTTCATATTCTTCAACAATATTCAGGCGTATCCCAAGCGGAGGCAAGAAGAAAAATTACGCCGCATTTTGCACGAAACGGTTGGAGGTACTCCAAGGCATGTCTGTCGAAATTTTCGCGCAGAAAATCGAAGATCTGGCCTGCCTGTGTTCAACATTGAGCAGAATCTGGCGAAAAAAATGGATCCTTGACTAAAATCAAGTATTTTGAAGGAAATAACGTACCTTCCTCATTTCGACGCACAAAAGCCCAAATGTCCACGCCGTTTTTGCAAGATATATAGACCCTGAAACTTTGCACACGTGTTCTACACACCCATGCCGAGGCCTCATCTCCGGAACTTTTTTGTTTTTTCGTTTTTTCACCACCGAAAAAAATGGTCTAAGGCGGGCCACATTTTCCAAAAATCTTGACTGACGAAAAATCAGACAAAAAACAAAACAAAATCACAGAGGTGAGATCTTCGCGATGGCACTTAGGAAATTCGTGCAGAATTTCACGGTCTCAAACGAAAAAACGGCGTGGACATTCGCCGGGGAATAAAGTTGGTTTTGATTACGTAAACCAGCCTGTAACTAAAAATGGATTCGATGCGAGTCGACGGAGGAAGAACTCGAATAAAATGCTGGAATCTTCTCTCGATAAAAATGAAGACACACGTGTACCGTAGTGGGAGGGGGGAGAAGAGCCTGCTTATTGGCCCCGGATCTGAGTTATGTTACGGTATTAGTGGGGTATTAGTCCGTTTGACCACTTGCAAAAGGTTAACCAAACAACTTACCCAAACAAAGCCTTATAACACTCTCCTCCCCTGAAACGGCGGGATAGCAGGTCGGCCGGATATACGGGCGGACCTGTCAATTATCCAAGCCATTTCATTTCCTGGGTATGCCGGGGAGAGTATTTTTCAAGTTGGATGTATGTGTGGTCAAGCCAAGGGTCAGATGGCGCCAGCCGCCCAAGCAGGGCCAGCGCGAGATCGCGGCGGAGAACGCCGAGGAGGTCTGCGTGAGCGTCTCCAACAAGGGATGCGTTGTGAGTCGATCAAGTCATTTTATAGCAAGTCAGACGATATACAGGCAGTAGTACATGGCAGCACTTGTGCAAGCGGGACTCAATACGATTGGTATGAAATTGGCAGGAGACTTAAACTTACCAAAAACAAAAAAATGCGTTCGTTACTTTTCTCGACTGCTATCTGCCTGGTTTTTCACTCGGTACGTGCAAGTAGTCGACGTCGTCAGCAATATTGCTTTGTATTGGTTGTCCTTGCGGTAAACCATGCCAGTATGTCATGCCTGCGACAAATCAATCAGCAAATGACTCAGGTAGGCGCACACAACCAAACAAACGTCAGAACAACATCATCCGTCGTAGGTTCAACAGAAAGTCACCCCTCACGCGTATGCTAAGGTATAAGCGGTATCCCGTAAATTGCCCTTGTGAAAAACAAAAAGCCAACTGAAACACCACTTCCCTGCCGGACACGACATACAGTCAACCCCGGCAAAATGTTCCGTTAAAATCTGATCGACACAGCCTCCTCCCTTGCTCCATCTCCCTTTTCTCCGATCTTCACCGCACCACCTTATTTGGTTTGCAGAAAGTGACGGTGGACGGGACCAACGTTCTTTCCAAGTCAGGACGGTTGGCGTTCGACTGGATGAACCATCTGCCTTGGCAGCGGCCGACGGACGATGGCTACGAGGTCCACGTTGTCCAGAACGGGATAGAGGTCCGTCTGGGAGAGCGGGTCGTGTGGGGAATGAACAACAATGAGTGGCTGGGTTAGACATTAAATGCCCTTTAGCCATTAGTATACAGAAGTGGTCCCGCGTTGGTGCGGTACCCTTTAGTGCGGGCCCGAGTTTGGTGTGGTGGAAATATCTTGTCACGACCTCGTCTTATTAATAGAGAGTACTCCAATGTCCCGTGAGAGTGTGGGGTCCCAGTTTAGAGCGGTTATTGTCATCTAGCATGGCACCGCACTAACAAAGGACCAAGACTGCACTGCAAATAGTGGCACTTACTATTAGTTTGGTTTAGCTTGGCCATTTTTCCTTTTTTCCTTCTTTCTTTCTTTCTTTCTTTCTTTCTTTCTTTCTTTCTTTCTTTCTTTCTTTCTTTCTTTCTTTCTTTCTTTCTTTCTTTCCTCCTTCCTTTCCATTCTTGTTCGCGTTGGTAGTGATACACTAGACTCTCCTACACAGCCTACGCATCACATGACAAACAGGATATCCACGGCTGCGAGTGTTCCTGGTGTTTCATCTTATTTCCGCTCGTCTTCTTCTGCTCTTTTTGATATCATCTATTTCAGGTGTGATTTCCTGTTTTTCTTTTTTGCTTCCTAAATATTTTTATCATTCTTTAGGCTGTTTGTGTCATAGAACGACGAATCGGGACAGATACAGGGTGTGCTGAGGATTTCGTAAGGTAGAAATACCGTTTTTGTTTATGCAGGCAACACACACTCTGGGCCAACAAGTAGCTGAGTCAATGAACCCTTTTGCTGGTTCAATCAAGCATTGTCCCACACTAAGCTCATACATTAGTGATTCCTCCATAATAGGGCCGATTGAGTAGTACAGGTTGCCGCTATATATAGTGCTTGCGGGACTGTTTGGCACGGATGGGAACAACCAGTAGTGGCAGGATGCGGAGTAGTGCGGGTATTTCCCGCTGGCACATACTGGCACTGTAGAGGGACCCCTTCTCTATCGGTATTGACTACTGTAGTTGGGTTGATTAATCTATGTGTTAAGGCAAACACTGCTGTCCTGGACTAAATAGCCGTTTCACCGCTACGAGCATTGTTCTACAGTAGTTGCACGCAGTTTTGTCCCTGAAGAAGTGAGTGAATTTTCGAGAGGGGATAAATCCTGTCTTCCATGCTTCTTAGGTGATATACGACAGATTTACCGTGAGATCACATGTGGTGGTATGGTGTGACATGGTTTGGTGTCGTGTCGTGTCGTGTCGTGTCGTGTCGTGTCGTGAGTGTTGTGTCGTGTCTTGTGGGGTGAGCTGGGGTAGGGTGGGGTGGGGTGGGGTGGTGTGGTGTAGTGCACAACGGTATAGGGCGGGGTAGTGCGGTGGGGTGTCATGTGGTGCCGAGTGGTATATGATGGCGTGATGTCATGTGATGCCGAGTGGTATGGGGTGGTTTGGAGTCGTGTCGCGTGGCGTGGGGTGGTGTAGCGTGGGGTGGTGTGGTGCCGGGCGGTGTGGTGCCGGGTCGTACAGCGTGGTGTAGGGTGGGGTGGGGTCCTTTTGAAATGAACAAAATTATAACAATAATAAACTAACAATTAATTATAGTAACACCATCTCCTAATAATATGAGACCCAGGCTACGGTAGGGGGGTCCCCTTTTGGGCCTTTTATTTCAGTGGCTAGGGGTCACTCGCGCGAGTAACCCCTTTGTTCCTATGCAATCTTATGTTTTCTTTATGTTTTACGTTGACGAAATCAATCTGCAATGCAAAGGTGATCTAAGCTGCGCCAAGCCAAGTGCCTAAACCTTCTTCATCCGTAGGGTACAGAGCTACTCGTGCGAGTAGCTCAAACACACCAGTGAAACTGGGGGTACCCCCCCTACCGTAGCCTTGGTCATGAGGGACGCTCGGGCATTTACATCAATCTATACATATATAGTCTATGGTGGCAAAAAAATGAAACTAATGCATCCGATTTTTGAGGTCTGCCGGTCATGAGCTGGTGGAGTCGAAAATTGCAATAAACACCAGAGAAGACATACCAACCTTCATTTCGTCCACTTAAGCAAGGGAAAAAAAGGAAGCTCCGCTTGCAACTGCCTACGTACGGTGGAGTTTTTTTCCGATCGATTTATTCCAAACCCGTTTTTGCTCTGGACTCGCGTTCCGTTCCGAACCAAAAAGCCAATTTGAAACTCGAACTTGTTTTCTTATACTCGTGTGCGCAGTTTAAAGTTGAACCTCTTTTACCTGCGTGCGAGTCGAAGCAAAGAGCGGCCGAGCGAGAACCCGAGGATTTATCAGTCCATATATTTGATCTGGAGGAGTTTGCTCCCTGTCCCCGGATTAAGTGGCCAACTCAAATGTCGTGTGTCTTGGTGCCAAACAGCCGCAAAATGTGCCAAACAAGAGATAGTCCTTCAGCAATTATCTTTAAAGCGTGCATGTATCCGGCCATCCCCTGTCTTTCACTTTTTTTACCCTGTCTCCTAGTTGTTCAGCCAACACAAAATGTTGGCTTTGGGTGCCAGACAGTCGTGCAAGGTCCCAAATGTGTGGAACGGTACATACATTTCAGAATGATCCTGCGGCTCCTATGTATTGGAACAGAGTGGTGTTTGTTTTGTCGGCGTTTGGGGACAGGTTGTCGGTGTAAGGTCGG